>QLPA01000428.1:0-29271 GCA_003313945.1 Lactifluus pinguis
TCAGTGGTCTGTATCTAAAGCTCAGAAAGCACTCAAAAACTTACAAATATCAGGTACATCTGAGCCTCACCAGCCGCGGAGGATAGTTTATCAAACATACCCGGTTCAAAACTTGAAGGGTTCAAACTCGGAAGGAAAGTGGAGAGAAACTCGTCAGGAGGCATGGGACCAAGGAAGAAAGGAGCGATTTCTGGTGATAAGGTTTGAAAGATCTTGTCTCGTGTGACATATTCTTTGTCAAGGAATCCAGTAGTCGAACTGCGGGTGTGTATTGGAGTGCCAGGGAGCAGCGCATTGGATGAGCGAGGGGGTGTGATGCTCATTGTGGCTGGTGTCTGGGAAGCAGGTTGGTTGGGCAACGTGGGCAACAGGCAGGCATGAATGGCTTAGCCAATGGCTCTCACGGCTGTAGCCACGATTGGAAGCTTCCCACAATCTAACTAAATGGGGGCTTGACCAGGTGCTCGGCTCCATACGGCTATAGATAAGCCGGCTCCGGCTCTCGGCTAAGCTGTCGATAGCCGGAAGCTGCCGCAACACTATGGTACACCCACCTAGGAGAGAGGGTACTGTTATGGTTTCAGCATCTATGTTTTCCTTTTTCGTCTCGCATACCCTCCTAGGGTATTACTTACTTGGTCCGAGGCTATGCTTGATTGTGGCTTGATTGATATCGGACTCGCTGTAGTGGTCTTGACTAATGATTGCTAACTCCAGTACTGTAGTGGTCTTGACTACTGGTTGCTTACTCGCGTACTGTACTGCTTTTGTAGGATAGTTGGGAGGCCCTCTGTACACATAAATAGGGCCCTGTAGACGAAGCTAAAGCCCCAGCTTCAGCTTCGTCCAGAATCACAGCAGTTGTTTCTTCTCCTTGTGTCTTTCCCTACGTGCAAGGGATTCCCCTCTACTTGTTCATCATCTACTTGTACCTCTTATTGAGGTACCATCATGCCACAGCTCAGGAGGGCGTAATCCCCAAGCAAAACTTGCACGCGCTTCGCCCACTAGGCTTCGCAAACCTTGTACAAAGGCGTTGAAAGTGTTTCTGTCCTAAACACTTCCAAAACCTTTGCGCCGCTTAGCAAAGTTACACACAAAGGGATATGGGTTTAAGATTGCATCTCAAACCCTATCTCTTCGCGTCTACACTTGCGTTCGATCCACAGGTCCCTCATCGTCATCTGCCACAGTCTATCCTCTTTGGGAACTGTGAACTCTGCTCATCGCGTGCACTGGCCCGAACCGTTCCGCTCCACGTGATACGAACTTGAAATGTCCGTCACCAGTCTATCCTTCACAGGAACTTGTGCCGCATGTCTTGACTAGGTGGTCTCACTTGTAGAGTGTCTACTAGTGATTCCCCCTCGCCGATACACGAAGCTCACTTTGAGCCATGGTCCCTGTGAACTGTGACAGGGAAGATCGCGCATGCAAAATTCGAAAGTGGGTCCTCGCCTATATTCAAACCGGTCAATTGCCATATCATGCATATCACCACTCACGATTGTCCACCCTGGATGATGAAGATGCTTCCCAAATGGTGCAGCTTGAGGTCCTGGATGCGGCCAAAGGGGGGGGGATCAAAGCAACCAATGTTGTGGACATCGTTGTGAGCGCACGGGTACAGGAAAAATTCAGACAGATCGGGATTTGCAAGCCATCGATCTCTGAAAGTACAGCTCGCAGGTGGCTTATAAGATTAGGGTGGAAATACAGAAAGCATTCGAATGGAATGTATATTGATGGTCATGAGTGGGCAGATGTTGTGGAATATTGGCGTGCATTTGTCGCGTGATGGGGGGAATATGAGTCACGTTTCCATATCGATAAGGATGGGAAGCCCCTTCCTCTCCCTCTTCCGACTGAGCGACCGCTCCCATGCACCCAGCAACCCACCCGCCTTATCCTTGTCACACACGATGAGTCTGTGTTCTTTCAAAACGATACGAGACAGAATCATTGGGGCCATGGCAGCACAAATGGGACCCCAAGACCCAAGGGGGATGGGCAATCCCTCATGGTCTCCGATTTCTTAACCACGGAGTGGGGTCCCCTTTGTGATGAAGTGAGGTGTGTCATTCCCCTCTCTCTTCTCACATCATACTGACTTTGCTTGACAGTGAGGCTCGCATAATCTTTAGACCAGGCAAGCAGTGCGACGGATGGTTCAACTCGGACCATCTCCTTCAACAGGTCAATCGGGCCATCGATCTCTTTGATCGCATGTCAAATGGACAGGCCCAGGGCCTGTTTATCTTTGACAATGCACCTTCTCATCAGAAGCGTGCTCCGGATGCGATATCAGCTCGCCACATGGTGAAAGGTGCACCGCTCTCTTTATCTCTGTGTGAATCACTCATTGATTCTCTAGGCCCTAAATGTGGCTGGACCCATTATCCAAATGGACCACCGATGCGCCCTGGTGTGTTGCCCAATGGCGATGCCCAGTCGTTTTACTTTCCCGATGACCACCCCACCATGCCTGGGTGGTTTAAAGGTATGGTGATCATCATTCAAGAGCGGGGGCTCTGGCCAGAAGGACCTGAGGGGCTTAATGCCCAGTGCTATGGCTTCAATTGCCCCCCAGGACGCACTGATTGCTGCTGCCGCCGTCTCCTTTTTTCTCAGCCAGATTTCATTGCACAGAAGTCCCTCCTGGAGGAACTTGTCGAGTCTCATGGGCACATCTGCGACTTTTACCCCAAATACCATTGTGAGCTCAATTTTATTGAGCAATTCTGGGGTGCAGCAAAACTCCGATTTCGAAAGGCAAGCTGCACGGCGACCATCAAAGAGATGGAGCGCCTTGTCATCGATTGTCTCGATGACATCCCCTTGGAGCAGATCCAACGGTAAGTCCTTACAATCTATGTTATCATGCTCACTACTGGATGTTTTTTAGATATGCAAATCGTTCCGCACGTTTCATTGCCGCGTATCGAGAAGGACAGTCAGGTTCACAAGCGGCTTGGGTGAACAAGAGGTATCATGGACATCGAACACTGCCACCTGAGATGGTGGCAGCTGTGAAGAATGGCACTTAGAGACCCTATGGGTGTATATACATGTTATAATATATACTACAGTGATGTTGCGCGGCCTCCTAAATTTCCGAACGCTGAATCCCTCGAAATTTGGCACAGGTCACGTGACCTACCCTAGCTTACATAAAGGTGTTGCATGGGATGGTTGGCGGTAACAAAAACTATTACCAAATGCAGAAATCTTATATAAGATCACACCGTCACACCGAGCGCCCACAGACCAAGAAAGGAAAGCTTACGTATGGGTCACTCAATGTAACGCTTGCGAGACTGCCCCCCCGCTGCCACCCAAAATAGGACAGAATTCGGGATTTGGGGCGCGATCTGAAGAAGATAAATTAAAATATCTACATTCTCAATTGTATTTGCAAAGTGTGTAGCAACCAGACATGTCATATATCGCGTCTTCTGAAATTTAGAGCATGTGGGTGAGCAGATCAGCAGATGAGTGCACATGGTCCGCTTCAATGCCGACACAAATAAATGCCTCTATGCAATGACAGCCTTTGCACCAGAGATTGGCAGCGAGGGCAGCAAGGTTGTAAGGAGGAAAAAAAAGATGGGGAGGAGGAACCGGAGTTCCGGACGTGGAATGGATGGTGGAACTAGAGTAGCCCGATGTGGTGGAATCGCTAGAAGAGATTGGATGGGTGGAGGTGTTTGACAAGACTGTGAAGGAGAGGGGGTAACAGACATCCCTCCCGGAGCAGCCACTGGCAGACAATGTGTTGAGGCTGTCAGTGCCCCAGGCCTTGGACGACGTCATACAGAAGTTGGGAAGCGTGGCTTGTCCTGTTGTCCTCGAGGTGTCCGTGGATAGAGGGGGGGGGGTGGAGGACGCGGGAATAGCAGCAGCAGCAAGGGGAGATGGCAGGGGCGGCACAGAGTGGGGGGACCCACACACAGGCGTCAGGCACTTGGACCATCGCAACAGTGACGCCCAAGTGACCATGACGCCAATGGACCGTCTATGGGTAGATGCAGAAAGGGGCCGCAGGGGGACAAAAGGAAAAAGAAAAGAAACTACAAAAAGATTAGTGTGAAAAGTCAAAAAAAATAATCCTGATGCACCGATGGACCAGGCACGAGAGAGACATGGAAGAGCCAATGAAGAGCGGGAGCTGAGGTATGAGTATCGTCAGACAGGGCCCGCATCTGCGCTCAACAAAGAGTGTGTTGCGTTGCGCGATCATGAGGGAGTGGAGCGGAATTGTGGAATGCACTACTTTTCAGCCGCGTTCGCTATACGTTTTGCAGCTTTTGCGGAGCTCTTACTTGGCCCCGCAAGGTTGGTCGACACGCATTTCGTGGAAGATCTGTCGTTGTACTTGAGGTCTTTCCTCATTCAGGGCGGGCACGACAACACCCTCTGCTCGCCATTGCCTTCGTTTAGTCTTCTGGTTGTCAGTTGGTGAGATAATCTGATGCAGCAATAGGGGGCACTCACCCAACAGAGAATGGGATAGTGAATGTGTTCAATGTGAGACGAGATACAACGGTAAGTAAAATGATGGTTGACAAACGATGGAGGCCACAGCCCACGGAAGGGCTAGTGCAAAGTCCAGAAATCTGTCCTGGATGGCAGAGGTGAATTGGCGTCTTCACAGTCTACCAACCTGATCTTGTACTGGTGAGAAGGTCGCTGTGAGTCGCACAGTATCTTCGCGCCAACATGGACACGGACTCGAACAAGTTGAACGCCGCCACTAGCGCCACCTTAGCGCCACCTGACAGAGTTCGTAACTTTGGTCTCAATGGCATATCTCTGTGTTCATCTGGGATACTGTAGGCGATACCGTGCAGTCACCTTTCCAATAAGGAGCTTAAACTCCTCAAATTAATCAAATTTCCCCCTCAGTTTGATACAGAAGTAACTATCCGCTCTATTCCACTTCCTCTTCTCGCCTTTCTACCTTCTAGGTAGACATGCGCAAGGTCAACTTGCCAACCCTTTTCCCACCATCGGCGCCGACGGTCCCTGCAGTTTACATGTCAACCTTGGCCAAGGTGGTTTTGTCTTTATTGAAGCCAACGTGAAGAAGTGGGGTTTGGCCCCAAGTGTAGGGACCTTTGCTCCTCCACCAGTGTACAGCAGCAAACGTGGAGGTATTTTGCTCAAAGCCGGTGCAGGTGTCTCACTGCATTCTGTCGAGTCTTCTCACAGTGTCACCTCACGTTGGTTGCACCACACGCGATGCCCAAGGCCACTTTCTTCTGCAGCACCTTCTGCATCGTCGCCTCTTCGGACGAGTCCGCTGACCTCACCACCACCACTGCCATCACCCACACCACCCCCTCCGATTACGCCAATTGGTGAAGAGCCGCTGAAGAGTAGCAGTGCTGGGGTCAGTGCTGACATTTATTTCACCACACTGACCTTTCGTCTTACACGCCTGCGAACACTCATATACCTGCATCCCCCCCCAAGCTCGGAAGGATCGGACTTGAACACTGGCCGTCACTCATCACGGTCCATCTCATGCGACTGAGGCCCAGGTGCAAATCCGTTCATTCATATGCCTCGATGTCAAGCCCATCTAATCACGATTGACGGCCAGATTCCAAATTGGCATCTGTTCGTGGTTAAGCCCTTCCTCTTCCAGATTCTCCCACTACCCCGGTCACCCGCCCAACCGTGCCATCTCCCTGCAGACTTTATCTGGCGCGCCTTTGTCGAGCGGTGGGACTAATGAAGGGATGAGAAATGAGAGGAACTCAACGGCGGTAAGCTGGAGGGATCCGCCCGCATATTCACCCTTAGACGTGTATCCGTACCAGGACGGCATTCGTCTTGATCTCCCCACGGGGCCTCCTCAAGGATGAGTCTCAACCAGTGGATTTGTTTCTCAGGATTGGAAGTGCTACATACGCCTCCTCCAGTTGCTCCAGCCATTATCATCGTGTCCTCATGTCCTCATTTCATCACAGCATCCGCGATACCACACCCCTCCACGATCCCGTTTGCCTCCGACACGTGCCTTCCAGCGACCGCTCTTCTCGTTCAGGTGGTCCTCCTCGTCGGTCCAGTCTCGCACTCCCATATGTGCACATTCACATAGCCCACCTCTGCTTCGTCCATCTTCTTCACCATCTCGCTGGCGGCGGCGTTCGCAATCGTACCCTCTGTGTGACCAAGAGCGAGATCGTAGAGGTAGAGGTTGAGTCGCAGTCCCCAGCACGTCGGAGACGCCTTAGTCCTTCAACACGTGGCCGTACCCCCAGTAGAAGCCCAGATCCACCCCGTCGGAGACGCAGTCGAAGCCCGCGTCGGAGACATCGTCCAGGACGCTCGAGATGGCCTGTGGGACTGGGTGGAATTCTGAGTCTAGACACGAGATGGAACATGGCATGCGAGAATGACAAAAATAAGGCAAAACTTGATGCCTCCGACAAGGATGTCACGGTATTCAAAGTACTTTAGTCTGTTCATAGCTAAGTAATGCTACTAATTATGATATGAAATGAGTGACCAAATGGGTGAAACGAGCAGCATAAAGGGTATCGCGTTGAGGACAATGTCCTAGACTCTCAGGCTGTTGCAGCCCAGAGTTGCCACACTTGATCTGTGAGACAACACTTTGTTAGTATCTTGAACGTACTCCGGAGAGCACGGGCGAGTTCGGGAAAGCGTAAGGGAGTCGATAAGTCTTTGATAAATCTTTGGGGGGATGTGCGCGGGAACGATCGGGACGATTGTAGTAAGCTTTCTGTATTAGGAAGGGAACGAGCGTCAGACGTCGAAGTAATCGAAACGCGTGGTTCGGAAGTGACGGTGTAACGAGCAGCGTAGGCAACGATGAGAGATAAGACGAGATGAGGAGTGACGAGAGTAAAACGAGACGAGTTCTTAGTTTTTGAGGCAAGCTTAGTGATCCGAAGGTGAAAGATTTATTGGATGCCCTTCTAGGCCAATGGGCAAGGCCTTTATATAAGTTTTCTGTAAGTAGTTCAAGCAAACGAAAGAGGAAAGGTCTTTGAGGACAATGCTGGGATGCACTGCCCCCTAGGATGTTCTAAAATAGTTCTAAAATAGTGTAAAACGAATGATAAACGAAGGAGAAAGGGATGTGAGGCCTCAGCCGAGCAGGCGCTGCATCAGCAACGCTCCAAACAGCCTGGCATCGCGTGCGATGTTGCTCGATAGTCCATAAAACGAGGGTAAGGGGTGGTGGAAGAGTGACAGGACGCTGATAGGCGTCGTCTCGTAGCACATGATAGAAAGATGTCTGAAAAGAGGGCTAAAAGATCCAAGTAAACTAAAGTGAGCACTGCCAAAAGACTGAAACAAAGGTCCCAACAGCGGGAAACACTCAATATGTACAAGTCCGAATACCTCAAAGGCTGTCCAATTGATTTCTGCAGCTGAGGACACGTCGGAGTCAGTGATCGTGGAGGTGTTGGTTTTTGTGGAAGGGCGCGGCGGAATCAGGTCGATATTTAGGGCAGGCGCGAGAACGAGTTTGAACGCGAAATCCAAAGGTACCGGTAAGGTCCACCTTACAATCTAGACAGGTGTATTGCTCGCATCCACCAGGGAATCTAGTGCTATGACTGTGGCAGGCCGGGGGCATGCAGGTGTTGCCGAGGCTTCAGAGCGGTGGATAGCTAGACCAAAAAAAAAAGTGTTGCACTGCAGGGGCTTTCGACTTGCTCATTGGGAAGGCGCAGTTGCGAGATGGAAGGCTTTCGTGTGCGTACGAGGCTTGCGGCTTCTTGGCACTTGGGATGAGACGATGAGGTGGACGTGTTGCGAGTGTGCATGGTGCGTTGTCTGTTTGGGGGATGACATGAGTGAGGAAGATGTGGATGAGGTACGCGGGCATGTGGTGAGGAAAACACGCTTGAGATGGTGGACTCGCGCTTTGGCTTTGCTGCGGACAGCGAGGGAAATAATGGCTAGACCACAGTTTAGCAAGAAAAAGGCCCAAGAACGAAAAGGTAACTCACCAACACTATCCATCAACTGAACTCTTGGCTTACTGGCTGGCTACGGGCTAAGCGTTTGGTAATGTGGCCCCCAGGGGACACGTCGACAGCTACCTCTTCTGCTAAAACAAGATCACTCTGTTCAAACGAGGCGAGTCGAGGCTGCGTAGTGAGCCATCGAGAGATCGGTTCCATGTAAAGACAGTAACAACGTACATAAATGACCACTCTTCCCCTTCATTCTCACATTCTCCAACCAGCTGAGAACAACTCCAGTAGGGAATTGAGCATTGGAAGTTGGCATTGGCCACGGTCACTAGCAGCGGTGTTGCCAGATGGGTTCAGGTTTGGAACTGAACCTGACCTGGGCCAGTCTAAGCGTTGAGCTTTCCAGTTCGAGGTCTGGGCCGCTTGATGCCAAGAAGTGTGTCGAGGGAATAGGTACGCCCTTTAACCCATTCAACACTGAAATGAAGGACCGTGCCATCTGTGGGGGAAACGAGAGCAGTGGATGAGCCTGAAGCAAGGGAATGATAAAAGAAGGCCAAGAGAAGAATACTCACAAAGGTCTGCAGGCTTGATTTCTGTAAGGCCAAGCCAAAAGGAGGGTGTAAGGCTTAAAGCCCATCAGTCGAAGCCAGCCCCAGTGGCGAGAGACATTTCGGAGGGAGGAAACCTGTCAAAGGGTAGGAAAAAAAGTTGTTAGCAGAGCACCTATCTATATAAGTCCGCATTCAGAGCACCAACTGCCAGGTTAATGGCCTGCATTCTGTGAACGAGTCCAGGGACAACTTTTTTTTACATCCTCGTGGATCTATCATATTCTTGACAACGAATTATACCAGCCATAATTGGTAAGTACGGGGGTGGGGAAGGGCTAACTAACTAAGGAGGGCATGTCGGGACGTCACGGTGACAGTCACATTCGTGAGTGCGTGACATCGGGGTTCTCCGTATGCGATTTAGGACTGTGACATAACGCGGGCAGATGGTGGAAGTGGATAAGATTTCGTTTATAGCTACAGGTACAAAAAGCCACGTATTTATAACTGTACAGTTTATCAATAATAACATCCAAAAGGAGACAATCACATGTGACCGTGACGTGACGTACTCCAATACTCCGACGTGTGGGAACGTATCTGTGACCGTTACAATCACGTGGTATGATGTCATTTTTTTGTTACCGCCAACTATCCTGTTGCATCCTCATGACGCCTACCTTAGTACCCAACTCTCGATGTTCTCTGTCTCAACACCTCGTGCTAGGTTTCGGCCTTCTATCGCGCCCCTACCCACATCGACCACAAGCTGCGTCTCCTCAAGGACCATCTCCTTCATCGATCGACCTGCTCGACTTCTCTCCCCTTAAATTGTTCTTCAACCTTGTTTTGCACCTCCAGGTCCCTGTCTAGCAACAGGCGTTTCAGCACGAGGACTCTGACGTGGCATAAACGTACTGCTGCCTGAATATGTTATTTGTGGCCCATCAAGACCCGTACACGCGACTCGACGCATGATAGGCGCTCCCCAGGAAGTGGCCATGGTCCATGTGAAGATAAACCTCGAGTTTATTCTATGCGTTCCGCACAGTGGCCGAGGACTCAGAGTCATGACAGGAAGGACGTCACATGCTTGTTGGCGCATAGAAACGCATTTAGAGATTTTGTTAGTCGGCCATAGAGGTTGTCCGTCCATCACAATTTATGACGGCGGGAGAGTGGGGATGTATTCATCCCAATAAATAGAGGACAGCAATATTGTTGCTGTAGTGGACTCGGAGAGAGCCTTCAGCGAGGGGTGGGCGAGTGGAGGATAATGAGCTTAGTACCGATAATCTTGCGGAAGATTGAAACTCAGACGCGGAATGCGAGAAGGGGAGAAAAAGCTTAGATTGTTTGTGGGCAAAGGCACAGCTACTTATACTACTGGGAAGAGTATGTACTACTGTATGTGCATGTAGTCGTAGGGCCAAATAGAGTGCGTAGACGATGATGCAATAGGTGCGAAGAGGTGGATGGAATGTAAAAAAGGTGGATGACACTAAGATAAGATTCGGACTCCGCTCTAACGCTAACAGATAACCAATTCTAGGCAGCAGGGTTCTCGCGAGACTGAATCAGGTGGTCTTGTTGACTAATTGGGCGTAAACGTTACTCGGAATGGAAACAATGGGCTTATACAGTAGTGAGGTATCCAAATGGTAACTGAGTGGATAGGCCCGAGAAGGGCATCGCTGTGGTGTGTTGGATAGCAAGAACATGCTGGTCGATCATAGTATTATTGTATGTCTGCCATGAAAAGAGCGGGAAATCTCGAGTAAGAGTAAGATTGTGCCAGCATCCCCGGCCAGACGTGATAATCGTCGCTGTGGAGCGGAATTACTGTACCTAAAATTGTAGTGATCGCACCGTCGCCCAGAAGGGCTGCTCCTCGGCGTCATGCTTCCTCTTTGATTGACGGTGCTTTCCTTGCCCTCGGAAATGTGTGCCACCTGTCATGCTTATTCCCTCGATATATAGACGCACCAGATCCTCTTTCTTGGCGGCCTCTTCTTCATCACCGGCCCACAAAGACGTTTTGGAGGAACATGCCACGTGGGACCGTCTGCTTCCTCGGAGGCACCCTCCTCGTCTTTCTCAAGTGGCCAGCCATCGGCGTGTTCCTGGAGATGTTCGGGTTTCTCAATGGTTTTGAGTGCGTATCCACTTTTCTGGCTGCGTCTCCGTCCTGCCCCATCCTTACCTGTTCTGTCGCTCCCATTCGAGTAGCTACGATATCTCTGCGCTCTGGGTCACTGCCTCTCACAATTTCCTTTACACATCTCGCGCTTTCCATGCCACTGCCACACCTTCCAGTTTCTGGACTAGTAGATCCACGTGCCACCGATGTATGGCGTCCACCTTAGCTTATGCCACTTCCCATTTCCCTGCCAGGCTCGACAACAAGGTCATTCTAGGTAAGCATTGTAACCATAGAACTCGCTTGCTCCCAATCGACAATTATTTAGGCTCAGCTATACATCATTACGTCCCTGCCAACGCACATTGGTCTCTCCATTTTTGCACTCGACTCCCTCATTGGCTGCCCACCTACAGACCATCGTCTCTGGCCTGGCGCGGCTCCGAGGTTCTGAACGCGGAACCCTGTTTGTGGCCTCGTTGACGGCTGACTGCTGCCGTGCCTGAGAAGAGTGGTGTACATGCAGTGAGGACATAAATGGAGAATGTGGTGATGAGGACGAAATTGAGGACCAGAAATAGGTACGCAGGAGTAGTTTTCAAGTGGTACTGAAATGGCTCAAACGTACATACAGAGCATTTGAACAACTCGTAATCCTTCTTGACCTTGATCTGAAGGCATTGACCTTCGCTGAATTTTATTGCCGAGATGAGCGCATATAACCTTATTGCGAACGTCGGAGCGGCAGTGCAGGATGGCAGGGATTGGTATTTATTCCTTCTATGTTATGTTATTCGGGCGCTGTATCGCTCTTGGAGAGAATACACCAGTGGTGCGGCATTTGTACTTTGACAAAGGTCATCCGGACGCGGTTGGTCTGAATCAAATTGTGATCATTCGGAGGTCCGCTCACAGCGACAAAAGTGATAGTCTTCGTTCACAATGTGTTTTCTATCAGAGGTCAACTCTCGATGTTCTCCTCCTCAAAACCTCGTGATAGGTTTCGGCCTTCCATCGTGCCCCTACCGACGTGTACTGCAAGCTGCGTCTCCTCAACGACCATCTCCTTCATCAGTCGGCCTGCGCAACTTCTCTCTGTTTCAGTCGTACACTCCACTCGACGTGTGACAAGCGCTCCCCAGGAAGTGTCCACGGACAATATGAAGATAAGCCTCGGTGTATTCTATGCGTTCCGCATAGTAGCTGAGGACTCGGAGTCATGACGGGCCAGGAAGGACGCCACATGCTTGTTGGCGCGTAGAGACGCTTGTTAGTCGGCCATAGAGGTTGTACGTCCATCGTGATTCATGAGGGCGGGAGAGCGGTGATGCTCATTCATGCCGATCGCCAGAGGACAGCGATATTGTCGTTGTTGTGGACTCGGAGAGAGCGCCTTTGGCGAGGGGTGGGCGAGTGGAGGGTAATGAGTTCAATAACGATAAACCGATTCTGGGCGGCCGAGCCTTGTTCTCGTACGGAGGCGTTAAGGTTATAGGCAGTTCAGGCCAGTACCACGTGACGTCTTCGGTTCGGAAGGTTGTGGCCGTGGCCTGCGCGCCGCGCGTAAATGAATATTGGCATAGCAATGACCTTGTCAAACTGCGGAACTACCGAGTGATAACTGGATAGCCAGACTCGGATCTGGAAACACACTGTCGTCTCAACTTCGAACTTATCGACCAGCTAACGTTGTTTCTGAATCATGCCGGTCTTTATACCCACTTAGGAAAGTACTTGCGCCTGCCTTAAAATCTGATTGGCAGTTGACTAGTAGGATTGATATCAATACTAGTACACGAGGTAGCCTCACCCTCACCTTTAACCACGACAACATCCACCCCACTTTCATATACTCAGACCCTACTAGTTTCTCTTTTCTCAACCACCGCATATGTCTTTTACTGATACTTCTGACTCGTCTACTTTGCAGTCCCTTTTGGACGATGCCGTTAACCAGTACCAATCGAAGGTTGGGGAAAGCCTCATCGAAAATCAACTTGCCATCCGACTCAGATCATGCGACTCCATTGAGTCCGTCGTTGAAGTTCTCCAAGATCAAGTACAGGCATTTCGTAAACGTAAATCCCTGGCAAATGACCGTCACCCCAAGATGATGAAGTCCATAAAGCGTGTTGTTGATGTTTTGCATACGGTCTTCACTGGCTCGGGCACTGCCCTGAGAGGATTTCAAGGACCTACTCACGCTGGACATGGTGTTGCTTCAGTAGTGCGTCTGCCAGTGAATGCGCCGATAGTATCCATGCTCATACCATGATTCATATTCTGCAGCTCATACCGGCTGTAAAGTTAATAATTTCTGCCATTGGTATCCTCCTCGCTGTATGTCTCTTCAGCTTCTCAGCGCGTGTTCTCGTGACAATAATGACATCTCGAATCTCAGGCCGCGAAGAGTGTCAATGCCGACCCTGATGCCCTTTTCGAACTATTCGAGTCCCTTGGAAATTTCGTCCAACGCTTGGATATTTATACCCAAGCTTCTCCAACAATGGCGGTAAGAAACATTGTTGTGAAGATCATAATCGAACTATTGTCTGCCCTCGCCCTGGCTACCGAACAGATAAAGCAAGGACCACTGAGTGAGTGGATTTTTGCCCATACGTCACATGGCTGACCACGATGCAGAGAAGTTCGGATTGAAGCTGTTCGGAGAGAATAAGGTCGAGGAAGCACTAAAGAAGCTGGATAAGCTTGTCCAGGAAGAGGTGCGGGCGACTGGAGCGCAGACGCTCGGAGTTGTCTCCCGTCTTGAGCAGAAGACGACGGAAATCATGGCCGGTGCAACGAGGGATAGGCTTACCCAGGAGGAGATGCGAGACACTACGGCGCAGACGCTAGGAGTTGTCTCCCGAATTGAGCAACATTCGACAGCGATCATGTACGGTGATACGAGCCTTGCGAAGAAAGAAACGGGTCAGTATCCACATGATCTCGTCATTTCTGACCAAGAACATTGAGATCGTTTTACAGCTGACCAAATGCGGCGAGATCTTGAACGCTGGCTCTCCCCGCCAAACCAATGGAAGAACCACAACTTGGCGTGCGAGGCTCGCCACGACGGGACCACGAAATGGCTCATTGAAAGCGATACTTTCGTCAACTGGCAGTCGTCTGGATCCCTTTTGTGGGTTTGTGGTAAACGTAAGTGTCCCTTGCTGTTACAACAACACACCCAGATTGATGGCTTCTGTTGTCGTAGCCGGTGCTGGAAAGGCCATCATCTGGTACGCAACATTTCCGGTATTTCCCGATGTGGAAACTGATATCATCAACAAGTTCGTCAATTATTGAACACATCGACAGCATGCGCAAGTCTAGATTGGCCTCGCTAGCGTTCTTCTATTGCGAATTCGGAGACGACGAAAAGAAGAATTTGCGAGGTTTATTATCCTCGTTTCTGTTCCAACTCCATGACCAGTCCCAGTCCTACTCCGACGTTATTTCAAAGTTCTACGCGGATCACCGTAATGGCTCTCAAGAACCCAGTGACACCGCACTTGCAAATTGTCTAAAGGATCTTTTCCGATGTGCTGCGCATCCCCCAATTTACGTTATTGTGGATGCTCTTGACGAATGCCCAAAAGCCCAAGGCAGGCCATCTCTCCGGGGAAAGGTCTTAAATCATGTGAAGGAGCTTGTCGGTTTAAATCTTCCAAATATACGCATATGCGTCACTTCTCGCCCTGAACCCGACATCCAAAAAGTCCTGAATCCCTTGAAGTCCCATTTTGTTTCCCTTGACGAAGAGGGGGGACAAAGGCAAGACATCGAAGCCTTCATCAGATCTGTCGTTGACTCGGACCTCGTCAGCGAAACATGGGGAGAGGAGGAGAAGACACTAGTCACCGGAGCGCTTTTGAAAAAAGGCGATAGAATGTAAGGCATCTGTGCTACAAAACTGCACGATGATGACTCACAAATGGCATGAAGGTTCAAATGGGTCTCATGCCAATTCGACTTCATCCGCCATTACCCTCCGGAGCGAATCCAGCGTGCTCTGGAAGAATTGCCGGACACCCTGCATCAGGAAAAACCTCACCTGCTAATTAGCGCCAATTATGAATAATTAGTGGGTAAGTGCCCATTATCAAATTTATTTATCCCCGATAATTTTATCGCTAATTACTGTTAATCGGGCTAAGATGGCTAATTTGTGTCGCTTCTAAACTGTAGAGATAACTAGCACTAATTTACCCTGCTCTTATCGCCTAAAAGTTAGAAATATTTAGCACTTATTCACACTAAAGTCGTCACACTGGGTTCAAATTATTACCAAAACCTTGCTAAATTATTGAAAACGAGTGATTGAAAACGAGCGACTAATAGCGCTAACTCAGCTAAGTGAGCCTAAGTCCATACCAACATAAGTATTATGTAAGTATACTGTCTGAAACCGAAACTGACTACGCGTCCAATACGCGTCCGAAATCGAAACCGACATGCGTCTGAGACCGAAACCAACCAAAAGAGTGCACGAACATCTTTTGAGCACTTGGGATGTTCTTCCAGGATAGTGAAGGGGTATATGTGTGTAGAGCGCAGAACATCTTCGGGGGTATATCTGCACACTCCACACTAAGTAGGTACAGCCCATTAATAAAGGCACACTCACCGTCTGCTTATTGAGTTGGGTCTATTACCCATCCAGTTCTTCAAGATTGATCGCTGCGATATTGTATGTGGGCTCCATGATTGTTATAGAGCTATTGGACCATGTTGAACATAGAAAATAATCAAAAGCGACTGACTTACTTGGCACGCTCATATATGTCCGCCATCATCTTTTGAAAGCTTTGCGGGCGTGTACTTTCTATGTGCTCCATCGTGCCGATGTGACCGAGATAGACATCGTGGTAGGTGTTGGTTGTGAAATCGATGGGCCTCAAGTTGCCACTGCACCACTCAGACAATGTGGCATAGTACTGGAAAGAGCCCATCAGAGGTGTTGGACATATCAATTCAAAACGTACCGCTGTTGCTGCTGGAATATTATAGCGGAGTGGGAAAAGCAGTTGGATGCCGAGGGCGAAAGGGAGGACGAGGAAAGCGAGCAGGGGCTCGAGGAGGGGACACCAGACGTCAACGGCGCCCCGAGGGCCACCGGGCGAGGGTAGCGACCGCTCCCCGTTGGGGGCGATCATCCTTGTCCGATAATCACGATACTCTTTCGATTTCGCTTCAAGACCCTTTTTTGTACAATAGTTGACTCAGTCTCATTGATGGGTGATAAGCAGATCACTCTGAGCCGATCGAGCGGCCGTCTTTTGGGGGAGAAGCAGAACTAGCATATGTTTTTGTATAGTAGCCCTAAATACTTCTAACTAAGTCGTAGGGGCATGCACAAGCAGCCCACTTGTTTCCCGATCCTCGCGTGATCTCCCCTTACTTTTCTAATCACTCGTTTCTGTCGTTTTTCGAAACGCGTGCCCGTACCACCTCGGAGTCTTAAAACGACTTCAGGTTATGGGCCCTGCAGTTGCCCAATAAATCAGTACGAGATCACAAAGCTTTTAAAAGAATCACTTACTTTTATTCCCATCAAAAATCTACACCATGAGCGAGGACAAAGGGGTCAAGATAGTTCAGTTAGCTGCGGACGGTGCAAATTGGGTCAATTACCGAGACCGCATGCTACTCGTTATCAAGTCACACAAGTGGAAAGAGCATCTTACCAAGATCAAGCCGACAAAGTGTTATGTCGATGGCAGCACCATTAACGGTGCGTCGCCCGAAGAACGCTGGGACGATGATGAAGCCGCGCTCATTAATTTGATCGCGTCGTCAATCCCCGATTCGGCGTTCAATCGCATCAAGGGCAAAGCAAATGCGATGGAAATCTGGAAGGCGTTGAAGGACATATACAAAACGCGTTCGCCGCTGGCTACCGTCGAGTTACGGTGGCGCATCGGCAATACCAGGTGCGGGGAAGACGAGGATCTTCGCGCACACTTCGAGAAGCTGTCAGAGATGAGAGAAAATTTGGAATCATTGGGAAGTCCACTCTCAGATCTAGAATATGCTTACACCTTGTTTCGTTCCCTTCCCCCTTCCTACAAAGGCACCATGCAAGCCCTGAATGCCTCAGCAGACCTCACCAAGGCACTCATCCAGCCATCCAATGTTATCCGGCTTGCCTTAGACAAGTACGATTCGCGCAAGGAAGACCAGCCCAAGCAGGACGCGGACGAAGTGTTCGCCACGTCCCAGCAAAAGTCGAAGGGCAAAGAGAAGAAGAAAAAGCGCGACATCGAGTGCCACAACTGCAAGAAGCGAGGGCACGTCAAGGCGGAGTGCTGGGCGAAGGCTGGAGGCAAGGAGGGGCAGGGGCCGAGGAAGACCAGGAGCGGTTCGAACGCGGGTGGCAATGCCAACGCGAACGCGAGCGGCGCGACGACTGCGGCCGCTGAAGGCGATATCGAAGCCTGGGCAGTCATCGAAAATATGTTAGATGAGTTTGCCGTCACCGCGAGCCAGCCGCGCGCCACACCACACGATGCCGAGCTTTTCGACTCCGGCGCATCGAACCACATGTCACCATTCCGTGAAAAATTCACAACTTACCGTCAAATCCCGCCGTGCGCCATTGTTGCAGCCGATAAACGAGTGTTTTACACAGTAGGCATTGGGGACCTCAGGATAGAGGTCCCACATGGGAAGTCATTCACCCCCATCATTTTGAGAGAGGCCTTGCATGCTCCTGATATGGCCATGACCACAGTATCAGTATCCCACATCACCAGAGCTGGAAGTTCAGTCACCTTTGAGAAGAATTGTTGCACCATCAAAAATTCGCGAGGCAAGACAGTCGGCACTATTCACGCCAATCGAGGCGGACTCTACAAAGTCGAGCACAGTGTGACAGCCTCAGCCGCAGTCACGCTCGAAAGAGTCACGCTATCGGCGCTGCATCGTCGCCTTGGACACATCAGCGTCGACACTGTCCGCTCGCTCATTCGACATGGCTCCATCGAGGGCATCGATCTCATTGATGAAGGATCACCATTCACATGTGTCTCTTGTGATTATGCTAAGACGACTAGGAAGGTGATCAAGCCAGTCAGAGAAGCCCCACAGTCCACAGCCTTTGGAGAAGAGATCCATTCTGATGTCTGGGGGCCATCTCCTCTCAATAGTATTGGTGGGAGGCGTTACTACATCACATTCACTGACGATTACACTCGATACACCTGGATTAAGACCCTCAAAGCGAAGTCAGAAGCCGCGGCCGCCTACAAAGCTTTCATCGCTTGGGTGCGCACTCAGCACGGCGCCGTTATCCGCCGTTTTCGTTCTGACCGGGGGGGCGAGTACATGAGTAACGATCTCATGGGTTTTCTTCGAGATCAAGGCACAGAACAGCGACTTACGACCCACGACACGCCTCAGCACAACGGAATCGCCGAGTCGTTGAACCGGCGCCTAATGGAGCAGGTCTGCGCGCTGCTTCATCACTCCAGCCTCCCCAAGACTTTGTGGGGTGAGGCACTTGCACATGCTACCTGGCTGAAGAATAGATCTTCCACTCGTATTCTGGGCATCATCACACCTTACGAACGCCTCAACGGGCACAAGCCGAGTATGGCCGGTGTTCCCGAGTGGGGCCAGCGGGTGTGGGTCCGGAACCTCAAGGGCAACAAACTCGACGCGCGTGGCCTTCTGGCACGCTGGGTAGGCTTTGATAAAGAAAGTACCCATGCCCATAGGATCTATTGGCCAGAGAAGCATTCCCTTTCTGTTGAAAGAGATGTCAGATTCACCTCAGACACAGTCATTGTCTACACACCACCTACTCCATATCCAGTCTCACAGTCCAAAGTACAAGCACAACCTCAAGCTCAAGTTCCTCAAATTCAGCCAGCCGCCGCTCCGAGTCCGAAGATGGCGTCTCCGACGCAGCAACTTGACGCCGATGCCCCCGACGCTGCCGCGATCCCGGATCTGCCGGATGACGATGTGAGCGATCAGGGGCAGGCTATGGGCGATGACGACGTACCGCTCTCGCCGCTGACGCCGATACAGCAAACGCCGCCGCCGCCGCCACCCAAGGCACCGCGTAAGCCGAAACCGCCGCCACTACCACTGGAGGATCTACGCTGATCCACTCGTATTCCAGTGCCATCTAGTCACATGAAACGTCTAGCCAGCGGAGAAGGCACCACAGGCAGTAGCTCAAGGGGATGGGGAGGAAAAAAAGCGGCGTTGCCGATTCATCAGCTGCAGTTGGACACATCACTCGATGATTCGTTTGCCACTGCACCTGATGCACCTGATAATACTGAGATGGCATTCTTTTCCGAGATCGACGTTACGATGGTCGCAGCCATTCATGACACGAATGGCGATCCGCGTTCGATTTCCGAAGCGCGATCTCGCCCCGACTGGCCTGAGTGGCAGCGGGCGATGGATCGCGAAATCAGATCGCTCGAGCACGCCGGCACGTGGGAGACGGTGCCGCGCCCTGCCAACAAGAATGTCGTCGGCAGCAAGTGGGTTTTTCGCCTCAAGCGTAAGGCCGACGGCAGCATAGACAAGTACAAGGCACGACTTGTCGCACGCGGGTTCACGCAGGTCCACGGAGTGGACTATTTCGATACCTTTTCACCCGTTGCTAAATTGTCTAGCATCCGCATCATTCTCGCGATTGCCACGCGATACGATTGGGATGTGGACACTTTCGACTTCAACAGTGCCTACCTCAATGGAGAATTGGGAGAGCAGGAGGAAATTTATATGCAGGAGCCTCCTGGTTATGCTGACGCTGATGGCTATGTAAAACGGCTCCACAAGTCCCTTTACGGACTGAAGCAGGCCGGCCGGCGCTGGTACGATACGTTGACGCACGCACTTACTGATCTTGGGCTTTGCATCACACAGGCCGACCCGGGAGTCTTCCGCGCGCAGGTGAAGGACGATGTCCTGATCCTTGCAGTCCATGTGGACGACTGTGTTATTACCAGCAGTTCAAGCGAGCTCATGCAGCGTTACAAGACGGAGTTGAATGCGTGGTACACTCTTACTGACTTGGGACCGATACATTGGCTCCTAGGCATCCAAGTTACTCGAGACCGCGTCGAGCGCACTGTGTCACTCTCCCAGTCCAGTTACATCGACTCGATTCTCGTGCGCTATGGCTTAACTGATGCCAAGGCACAGCAGTCACCAATGGTGCCGCACATCGTTTATTCAAAAGATCAAAGTCCCACCGACGAAGAGTCAGCATCCCATATGCGGAAGGTGCCTTATAGGGAAGCTATAGGCAGCCTTATGTACGCAGCTGTCACTACTCGTCCCGATATCGTGTTTGCCGTGTCAACGCTTTCGCAATTCCTTGATAACCCGGGGGAGTTGCATTGGGACGCTGTAAAGCAAGTCCTGCGCTACCTGTCAGGGACCAGGCACTTCGAGTTGACTTATGGCGGGGAGTGTCATGACCTGTATGGGTACACGGACGCGGACGGTGCCTCGCAGCCGCACCGCCACGCTATCTCCGGATATGCGTTCCTTATCGACAGAGGAGCGATTTCCTGGCATTCCCGGAAGCAGGAGATTGTGACGCTGTCTACAGCGGAAGCGGAGTATGTGGCGGCGACGCATGCTGCTAAGGAAGCAGTATGGCTTCGTCGCCTTAAAGGAGAGTTACTCACTCCTATTGCTAACCCGACCATGATCTACTGTGACAATCAGGCAGCTCTCAAGCTTGCAACAGATGACAATTATTGAGCTAGGACGAAGCACATTGATATTCGTTATCATTATATTCGTCAGGTCATCACTGCGGGGGAGCTTTCCCTGACATACTGTCTTACTGAGGACATGACAGCCGACGTTCTCACGAAGGCGTTGCCGACTTGGAAGGTCGCGCGACACGTCGGCAGTCTGGGACTTCGTCAAGGTCTGACGGCGCTCGCGGGGGAGTGCTGGAATATTATAGCGGAGTGGGAAAGGCAGCTGGATGCCGAGGGCGAAAGGGAGTACGAGGAAACCGAGCAGGGGCTCGAGGAGGGGACGCCAGACGTCAACAGCGCCCCGAGGGCCACTGGGCAAGGGTAGCGACCGCTCCCCATTGGGGGCGATCGTCCTTGGCCGATAAATCATGATACTCTTTCGTTTTCACTTCAAGACCCTCTTTGTATATTAGTTGACTCAGATTCATTGATGGGTGATAAGCAGATCACTCTGAACCGATCGAGTGGCCGTCTTTTGGGGGAGAAGCAGAACTAGCATATGTTTTTGTATAGTAGCCCTAAATACTTCTAACTAAGTTGTAGGGGCATGCACAAGCAGCCCATTTGTTTCCCCATCCTTGCGTGATCTCCCCTTATTTTTCTAATCACTCGTTTCCGTCGTTTTTCGAAACGCGTGCCTGTACCACCTCGGAGTCTTAAAACGACTTCAGCGTGGGCATGGGCGTGGGCGTGGATAGTCGGGTCGGATGTGTGTGGCAGGTCGAACGGGCGTAGGTGGCTGAGCCGCCCGTCTCGCGGATGAGCGTCCCCATTTGGCCCAGCCATAGCCCGCGAAATCCGTCGGCGTGGATCACGTCGCGCAAGATGGCGTAAGGTCCTGGTAGATTCCGGACGACAACGGACGCAAGGACGGTAGGCGGGACCGGCAATGGCGAGTCTGCGGCTGCGGCTGCGGCTGGAACAGCAAACATTTGTACCTGCATCTTGCATTTGATGAGCTCTATTGGCGTTCTGCTCGTTCGATCATGAGCATATCGGGGGTCGATATTACGGATTGAAAGGAATCAATCAAGAACGCACAGAACGACGCTGGTTATGCTCCCGGCACCAGCAGCAGCGAGGGCTAGTTGAGGAAGCGAAAGCGCCTGTGGCGGAGATGTTTCCTACCGCTCGAATGAGACTTTGCAACTCGCCATATGCAAGGAATAGGGTAGCGTTTTCGGCCATCGCGCCAACTATAGGTGCGGGCAAACCCTAGTGAAAAGAGCCCCCTGAGGATGGCAAAGGGGGTGGGGAGAGTGAAAGGACATGCATACACGATATAACTCGCGAACACCCTCATTTCTGAAAGTTTGAACGAGACAGTCCAGAGGTCCGCAGAAGCGTGCAGTAGCATCGAGCACCTGGGTTTGCAAACAAACCTTGGTCAGGTCAAAGGGATGTTCAAAAATTTTTGAAACTATTCCAGCGGCCTATTGATAAAAAATGCGTTGAGTAGTGTATTTGGACAAAGTTAATTTGACGTACACTCCCGAAAGTGATGTCCTTGGCTGCGCGCCTGGCTAGTGAACTTCTGTCATGGGCCTGATGGCCGATGTCATCCGTAGCTGCTTCCATTGAAACCAAGGTAATAAAGCGGAGTGTATGGAAAAAAAGGGTCAGGGCGGTGTTGGTGGCGGTATTGGAGGCGAGGGCGAGAGTGAAAGATGTTGAGTTCATGTAAATGAGTCCCAGAAGCGCGTTGTTAGGGTGATGGCAGCAGCGACGAGGGAGAGCGGGGACAGCAACTGTAGGGCCAGAAAGGCACAAGTTGGTGCCAGCGACTCGGAGTCCAACGTGCGCACCTGGTGGCCAGTGGCAGTGACATGGGTGAGGTAAGCGTGAGGGATGCAGCTGACGGCCACCTCCAAGCGGGCAGGTGATGTGCAGCTGTCGAAAGACTTGAAACTGAGCCAAGTTCAACAGTTCAACAGATGTCACGGGAGGGAAGAAAACTGTGGGTCGGCAAAATGCCTACCCCAGACCCCAGCAAATTGCAGACCCTACCCACAAACCCCAAAGGGTTACCCTTCTGTCCAACACTAAGTACTAAGTATTGATATATTGACAATCGATGCCAATAGATAACAATATATGTAGTAGATACAAATAGATAGAAATTGTACATAATAGATCGACTTTCTACTGGGGTTAACGGTCGGCTTCCGTTGCGGTCTTCCTTGCAGTCAACTGCCTTGCAAATGAACAATTGCTGTCCTGTTGATTGACACCACTTCCGTACACAAGCCTGGTTCCACTGGTGTCGGACACCATGACGGGGTGTTACTAACGCTGCGCTTGACCACGGATCAACGTCGAAATTGTCTGTGACTGATTCCCCGATGATGAGTGTGCGTAGCATGTCAACGTGTTGTTGTCGAACTGATCCTTTTCGTATATTTGTCAACATGTCTTGCCACACTGGATCCGTTATACGCATCTGCTCAGTCAGTACGACCATGGTTTCGAATTCTTCGTATAATTTCCTGCCCGGGGACGCGGACGACGCTCTCAAGGTCGGCGTTGACGATGTTGGCTACGTAAGCCTGCGTGAGGCCCTCACCCCGAGTGACATCGCCGCCGTACGAATCGAGGATTGCCCTTGGCCTCGATGCAGATGCCGTTTTTGCCGAAACCGGCGTCGGTGCACGCCTTGGCTATGTGAGCGAGGAGCGGGAGTCCGCCGTGTATTGTCATACTAACTTGACCACAACAATGTTCCCACTGGTTGCCCAAAAATGAGAAAAGTTCACTGGCACAGTACATGTACTGGTAAAATAAAAATGCTATCCCTCCAAGCAATGTTTTTGCCGACAAGGTCGGCACTTCTAGTTGACGGGGCTGATCGTTATTGGCATTTGTGGTTTTAGGGGCTGGTGGCGGTAGTGTCGGTCAAGGTTATGTGAGCAATGATAGGAGTCGTTCTTCTTCAGAGCAATGATGCAACAGCTCAGGGTCGTTCCTCAGCGCTTCAGCTCTAGGTCTCGCTTCACGTCCATTCGTGCACACTCTTCATTCACTCGCCCTTTCCACATGGACAACATTGACTTAGGCCGACTGCAGAGCCGCAATGTACAGGTATATAATCCTGCCAGCGGCGGTACTACTGTTGTTGCTGGTGTGTTGATGTATGATTGCTTCATAGTAACCTGTTTTTATTGATAGCCTGCAGGGTTCTGGCAGTATGGAACCCTGAGATGGGATGATTTCTATCATTATATGACTACATTCATTCGTACTCAGGCTATGACAGCTTGGACAATCAAGACGAGTCTGAGTCAGACTCAGACAACACCTTGGGGAACTACTAGTAAGACGACACCTTGGGCAATTTTTCAATATGACCCTGAGCATAAGCAACATGGAGAACATTGTCCACCAGGAGCTGACATTGTACCTCCAGGATCTTACGCAATGCTCTCTAGTTGTGTTACAGTACCCCTTTCCTTTCATGATAAATCATCTTACTAATGAATTAGCTGGTGGTGAATACGTTCAAGTCTTTTCAAGAGTTGAGTGGCCACGTCCTTGCAACCCCATCCACTCAAGCACTCCAGCTCAGGTATACACACTCCACTCCTTGTTAATGTTGTTCAACATGTTCCCCTTGTAGGAGGCACACTACCAACTCCGTAGCTATGCCAGGGATCAAAGATGCCTCATAACAGGTCTGCGAACAGACACATACAGTCGTCTTAAAGTTGCACACATATTTCCACAGGGGCATGATGCTGAGGTGAGCCATCATTCTATTGCAACACCTCAATTACTTACCACTACTAGTGGGCACACAAGGGCTATCCAAGTGGGATCACAGACACAGCAGATGAATCTGTGATGGGCCCAATGAAAATCAACTCAATACAGAATCTGATCACATTGCGAGGTGATCTATATGATGCATGGGAGAATTATGAATATGGTGTGGATCCCAATGTAAGTCCTGTTCAAAGTGGCATGCTTCATTTGAATATGTTCTCCATAGAACAATT
Source organism: Lactifluus pinguis (assembly GCA_003313945.1). Taxonomy (NCBI): domain Eukaryota; kingdom Fungi; phylum Basidiomycota; class Agaricomycetes; order Russulales; family Russulaceae; genus Lactifluus; species Lactifluus pinguis. The sequence goes on from QLPA01000428.1 coordinate 24,391, forward strand.
ATCGGATCACTGCATTTACAAATGGAAATGAGGATATCAATGGCTGCTTTCTCCAACTGGGCCATATCAAAGACTCAACTCTGCGCCCACTTGATGAGCTGTTTACTGACCATTTTATGCAGGGGCTTAGTAAGTATATGATAGGTACTAGGGATGAAACCCCGTGGACAGATGAAGATGAAGATGAAGACGACGATTGTTACGGAATCAGGACACGTTATGGACCTTATGATTCCTTACTCACCCACGATTACTCATGATCTTCTTGCTGACTGATGTGCCACTATTGTTCTCCCAAAACTGTCCAGTGTCATTGTTCTACTTCTCTATTGTCTTCTTGTTTTGGCAGTGTCCTATTGTTCTTGACTCACGCCTATTGTTCATCTTCTTTAGTCAACAATTAGCGTACAGTGTATAAATAGGCCTCAGCTGGTAGCTTGTACCCCAGCTTCGGCTTTACTCTCAATCGACTGTTTCACCTCTCCTATCAAAGATACGAATCTCCCCTCTAAGACTCCTCCTCTTTGCTCTATCCCTCTCCTCTGCCTTAACAAGGCTTCGAAGGTTGGCAGGTGTCCTACAACACCCCAGGACTCTGCGCATTGTTACCCTGAGTAACCCTGAGTCCACAGTCTTGGGAGAGACTGAAATGAACAGAACCCTTGTTGGGACCCGGCCCTAGTCAAGTCGTAACAACGATGATGATGATGATGATGATGATGATAGCTTGTAAAACTCATCTGGGGAACTTGGGAAAGCATCACTGTCATGCATTGGTTGTCAATCTATGTAAATGATCTTAGTATTTTTTTCAATGTGATTTCGCAGCTTTTGTCCTTGAATAGCTTTGAAAGCTGTTCCAGATTTGCACAAATGTGCTAGGATTGTACAACAACTTGAAGTAGATGATGCCATACACCCATGCTGTCACAGCATAACTGACGCACGTGCATAAAAGAAGTGTTTATCATAAAGGGTGCACGGATGCACGCAGTATAGTATACAATCTTATCGACGCATTCACGCACACGAAGAGTATGATTCAGTCGGTTACAAGCGGGGGTGGACGACTGGTGATGGGCGTGAGCACATTGAAGCCATCCGAGTCAGGTCCAGGAATGAACAACAACTCACCGCCCAATTTATTTTTTTCATAATTTCACGAAAAAAAGCAACCTTCCCGTCCAACACCACCCGAACAGGCGGTCGTTGTGTACGAGAAGTGCGGCGCGAGGAGAACATGATGCTCACTCTTCGTGGAGCTCGATTTCCGAGTCCTAAAGCGTCGGCGGAAGCGGTAGAGGGAAGGAGGCAGTGGCTCATGGTGACAGGGTGCAGAATAGATTCGAAGCATCCACTTACTATGCGTGGAGGCAGAACCCATTCCTGGAGGGCAACTTGAATTGGGGATGCCATGCCACACGCCTGTCGCTAGCGTCAGGCGTTCCGGCAGTCGTAATGGCGCTACCAGCACGATGCTGATGCCAAGGACGTCGGCGTGGCGTGAATGGCTCCCCTCTGCGTTGAGGGATGATACGAGGCCATCCTACATCGAAGGGTGACAAAACGGGAGCAAGAAAACTGAAACAGAATAAAAATTAAAGGAACGTCAGTGACATGCCAGTGGAAGAGTGGAGATAACGTACCTGGTAACACCTGAAAGGGAAGCACCCCTCAGGTGTTACTAGGTATAGTGAAGGGATGTTGACACTATGCAAATGCAGCGCACTGTTCAGGGAAATGGGGCGAGGCGGTGACGGTAACGGCGGGGTCAGCTGGGCACAAGTTGATGTTATCGAGTCCAACGTGCGCTGTTGGTGTCGGGGCATGGCAGTGTCAAGGGTGAAGGGAGGGTGACGGGACCACCTTAAACGGGGTAGTGATCTGAGCGTACTAGTAGATACTGACGATGATCGTAGTAGAGATTTGCTTTCGTCCATCAGGCCCCAGGACCCGGATCGGCCCGTCGACGACCTACGACTCGATCATCGTCGTCCATGTCTGACGACGCGAACGACGATGGAAGCCTCGCTCTCGACACAATCTTCACTGTAAGTTAACAACCCTCCAACAACACCATTTATCCCACTGAAGTCAATAAACTCACCACCCGATTTAAAAAAAGGAACCTCCCCGTCCACCATCACCCGAACCGACGATCGTCGTGTACGAGAATAATGAGAGTCTGAGTGTAGCGCGAGAAGAGAGCGGTGATGTTCCGAGTCACCTTTCGTGGAGCTCAATTCCCGTGCGCCTCGTGGGCAGCCATCCCCTCTGGGGCCATTACCTGTAACCATGTTACTTACTACCTATCAGAAATGACAGTAGCATCTCACATATCCCATCTTCCCCCCTCTCAGGTGGAATGCTGCGCGCGCGCTCTCCGGATTTCTTCAACGCACACCAGAACTCTATCGAGGGCGTACGGTACTCGAGTTAGGTGCAGGTGGTGGTCTACCCAGTCTCGTCGCTGCGAAATGCGGTGCCCGAAAGGTGCGCCGTTCATTTTCCGTTGAGTGAATGTGTCTTATACATGCTGGATATAGGTGGTGCTGACGGATTACCCGGATCAAGCGCTCATCGAGAATATGGCCTATAACGTCGCGCAGAACATAGAACCTGCCGCTAAGCACGTGAGCGTGATGGGCTATGTGTGGGGACAGCCTGTCGAACCACTCCTCACGTTGCTGGACGCAGATGGTGGAGGCCGAGGCGGATTCGACTTGATCCTCCTCTCGGACCTTATATTTAATCATTCTCAGGTGCACACACTTTTTTCACTCTACCATTTTTTGGTCTAAGATGAAATGACGACGTATATGCAACGAAAAAAAAAGCATCGTGCGCTGCTCAACACGTGTGAGCGAGCCATCGCTCCCCAGTGCGGAACACGGGTCGGGGGTTGTGTACTCGTATTTTACACCCATCATCGACCCCACCTCGCCCAACGTGACTTGGGATTCTTTGAGATGGCCCGAGATACAGGGTGGACATGCGAAAAAGTAGTGACGGAGAGGTTCCCAGTACGTCTCACTCGTCATCGCTTTCCTCGTCGCAGCACACTGTACCGTCGTGATCACTAGCCGATGTTTCCGGAGGACCCTGGTGAGGAAGAGGTGCGGTCTACTGTGCATGGGTGGAAGTTGACGCGAAAATGAAAAGGATGGGGTCGGAAGGGCCAAGGGGCTGCGACAGAGGCTGCCGCTCTCTCAAAAGGCATCATTTTCGATGGCACTGCTATTAGTTGAGCCTGATACCGCAGGTACATACTTCAAGACCGAGTTGCCTGCTGCAAGGGCTGACCTTCTTGCTTTGGGATTGACAGAATAGGTAAGGAAGGCGGAAATTTGGTGACGCGGCCAAAACGTGCATACACACCAGAAAACAATTGAGATCTCCACCAACACGTCTATAGTTGGTCACTTGAGAAAACTGAGGAGAATGTGGCTGGATGCCTCCGAGGAAGTAGGGTCCCGGATAGCTATTTTCCTCCGCGCGAAAAAGTAAAACGTCTTTTGTGGATCGATGATGCGGAAGAGGGCACCGAAGATAGCCAGATTGAGATAGGTTGTGCGTATTTCAGAAGGTGAGGAGAACACCGAGCAGCAAGCCGAGCAGAATGAAGAGTACGCCATTTGGGGGGGAAAAAAAAACAAGAATCTTTCCGCAGCGATGGCCGAAGCCACGGCACGCAACGCGAGACAGCGAATGATGCCGACGGTGAATTAAATCAACCCGAGTGAGAAGGTGTCGATAAAACCTCGCTGCTCGACGTGAGAGAGACCCCATGCTGGAATATCATTTGTAAGCAAGGAGATAAGCACGTGATTGCCAAGTCCCTCCTCTCAACCGTCACCCGTTTGCTCACTCGCTTGCCAAAATGGCTTCGAATATCGTCTTGCGCCAGTCTAGAGCGACACTCAAACGTCCTCTTATCCCTCTTCAACTCGGTACGTGGGTACCCCCCCCCCCCCCCCACTTTTAAACCTCACCTTTTTTTTGTTAAAAAAATGGGTCCAGCACGTCATTACTCTACCCCCACCCCCAATTTCACCTACGTTCCCGGTGGTCGTACGTCCCTTCTCTTTCTTTTTTTTCTCTGCTCTTCTTCCGACTTTTTGATTACCTGTGGTATAAAGCGATATATAAGGGCACTGTCAACGATCCGACGACTTTCCCAACACCTTCAAAGTCACATGGGTCTTACCACTGGACCTTTGAGCGTCTGCTCTCAGCAGGACTCGTCCCGCTCACCGCCGCCGCCTTTGTGACCTCAGCCTCGTCCATGCCCCTCCTCGACGGTCTACTCGGCATCGGTCTGATCGTGCATAGTCATATCGGGGTGCGTTCTCCTCCAAACGAAAAAAAAGGCGAATATGGATGATGATGATTTTGTATGAAAAAAAAAACAGTTTGATGCCATCTTGGTGGATTACGTTCATAAGCGCAAGTTTCCTCTTCTCGGCCCGTTGCTCACTTGGACGCTCCGCTTGACGTCGTTCGCCGTTGGTGTGGGCGTGTATCAATTCAACACGAACGATATCGGTCCGTTGTTTTTAGGCTTTTGGTGCACTTTTATTCTTATTTCGTTTCCACAGGTCTGACGGAACTCATACGCCGCGTGTGGACTGCATGAGGCAATGGAGATACAGGCTTTTCTATCGTTTAATTTTCATGTACCAGAAACCAAGCAAAACTACAAGTTTTTTCACTCCTGTTCAAATCGAAAAGAGTTAATTTGCAAAACCTTCTTGTGAACTAAAGTCGAATCAGGGGCGTCCGCCGTTATGCCTTTTTCCTATCCCTCTCACTTGCCCCCCCCCCTTCGGGGCCTCACCTTGGATGGTTTCAGTTTAGTTCAGGTCCTGCTCCCGCGTTTCA
>QLPA01000431.1:0-27591 GCA_003313945.1 Lactifluus pinguis
TGAGTGCGTCAGCCTGGTGCTCTGTCTCCTCGGTGGCTGCTCGCGTTTTGCAGCTGGTGTCCAGAGAGCGAGTCGGCGCGGTCGAGCAAGCAGACAGGGTGGGAAAGTGTCGAGAAAAAGTCGGAGATATGCGAGCGGAGAGTGGAGCAGATTGGAGATAGATGTTTACGACGCCAGACTAATATGGTCTGGTGTGCCGTGCCGAGTATGCTCAACAAAAAGATACGCCAACGTGTATGTGCCCCAAAATTCATCACATCCGCCTCGTGTCGGTCCAAGCCTCTTAATGATGGGCAGGTGCGGTCGTACGGTGCGCCGCTCCCGCTCTAGGTTATATAACTTCGAGTCACCCCCAGATCTTCAATATTCGACCCCAAAGTCGCTCCCATCTCACGATGTCACTAAGCGATAGATTCCCTGGATTCGAACTCTCTGGCTTTTACTTGACCATCACCGCAGGTGATAATCTTAAGATCGCAACCTGGATCGCAAAGGATATCGGCGATAACGACCCAGACAAGACTCCAGACACTCGTTTCTTCTGGCTCGGAGATTCAGTGTGTATACCCACCCTCGCTTTTCCTACGTGTGTCTTATATCGCATTTCAGATCAACGTTTTTATCAAAACCGAGGAGTTAGAAGCACGCTACGGCTTCAAGAAAGAACGAGCCACCTGCGATGAAGACTTCAAACTTGACAAACCCGCATGCAAGGTATGGAACCGATTTGGCGGCGAAGGACCCTTGCCGGAGGAACACCACCATCCAGTATTCTCAGGGATTATGGCTACGTCCTCCATGAGCTCCTCCAAGGAGTACATTAGAAAATGGAAAATTGACACGAACTTCTCCCTGCCGAAAACTGTCTACGAAGCCTACGAGAATATTTGGAAGAATATTGCCAATTCCGCGTTATCTTTCAGCAAAGGATACACGACGTCTGGAGTCCACGATTTGAACTTTCGCTACTATCAAGGTCCCATCACCCCCTTCAGCCCTCCTGTGGAAATCATATTCTCCCCTCTTGTTGACTGGATCGACGAAACCAAATTGCAGAACCTTGTCGTAGTCGTGCGCGAGGAAGCGAAAAAGAAGAATAATACTTGGCCAGATTCTTTTAAAGTATCGACCATGTCCAAGAGTAAAGCCGATGAAAAAATTGCCAAGGAAGAACTAGTCGTTTACTCTACCAACCCATTTGGCCACTTTTGCACTCTGATATCTCGTGCCGATCTCGCCCGTCTCGTGGACGCACAGATCGAACCGGCGGAACTTGGCGGACTTCGGACGGATTGGAACCATGCGTTTCCGCCGTCAGACAAAGTTAAAGACGAAAACGACAAAATAATGAAGAAAGAATCTAATCCGCCTGCTCGCATGCCGGTCACAGTCACCAACTTTAGCTTCAATAGCCGGAGCGAGGGAGGAACTCGGGAGCGATTGGAGCGCGAGGAGACTCCGACGATAATGGGAGGTCAGAGTGCGAACAAAGTATGTTCAACGTCGACACTCGAATTATCTTCTAATGTCTTTCCAGTGGGCGCTGGGTGATCTTGGATGGAAACTCAGTAAAAGCAACACGAACAAAACGGTAGCGGAGGTAGGCATCATTCAATGGGCAATGTCGTAAATCCTTATCCAATGCATCGCAGTGGCTTCATAGATCTGCTCATTCCTTCTGGGCACTCGGAGACTCGAATGACGACCCGGACGTGAAAACCAATCTCGTGAGTTGTTTCAACATTTCTGAAATCCGTTATTGACCGAGCGTACCCCCCCCAAGATGTTCGGCACTCAAGAAGCCAACACAAACATGATGCGGTAAGATAATTGTTTCGGTCTTGTAGCGCTGCTGAAAAATAAATATGCTAGGGCGGAGTCTGCGATTAAAACCTTCCACAAGGGCGCATCGAAGTTAAACTTGGTTCAGGGATATGGTCAACTCCAAACGAGAGTTTGGGATACCTCGGGCAAAGAGAAGGACCCCGAACAATATGGTACTATAGTGAAGGTCCTCCAACGAGATGGTACGAAAAAACATGATACCATACCTCCGGAGCTCGTATGGGGATCCAACACCGGCTATCTGTGGCTGGTTCCGCAGTTAGAATATATCATCACGCTTTCAGCTACATCTAAGGTATGTTGTCAAGATTGAAGGTTGCTCCTAACTGAATCTTGTGTTCACTAGAAACCCCATACTGTCGGATACAGGACTTTATTCCAACCGCTCCATCGTCACCCAGCATTGAGGCCAGAAGCCTCCCTGGATAAAAAAGTTATCCAATACTTCTTTGATTCAGATACCATGGACACGTCACAGTGACCTCCAATGCCAAAGAAACCGAGCTTGACCTAGCCATGGGGCTGGCCTTGAAGCTTGTACTTGTACGCATTTCTCACTCGTTCTCGCGATCCCTTCGATCTCCTTGTCCTCGCCAAATTCTGTTTGATTTCTGAGATTCCCCGACTCGCTGCGACCCTGCGACCCTGTCTTATCGATGATTTCCCTCGGCCACGATGCAACTACGCCTTGCGCCTTCCATTGTTCGCCAAGTCTGGCAATTCTCATCTCTCGTACTTACTTTCTCATCTTTGTCTCGACTGCTTTCCCCTTGTTTTTACGATGCCCTCCTTTCACTCCCACGACGACTTGTACTTACATTCTCGACCATTCTCTTTGCCCCCGTTCAGTTCGCTACTTTACTTGGTTTTCCGTTGTTGATGTGTTATTTCCGAGAAAATTCCTCCAACTGTCCAAACTCGGCAGTAGGTTAGAGGATGGTGAGAACTTTACGCCTTTGCCAACAAAGATGGTTTCGGCATCCAAGGCACATTTCCTAGCACCGAACGCATTCGCGTGCGTGCTCACGTTACATCCTTCCGCCTCCAGTCCTACATCTATATCGAGAAGGGTAGGAACGCCCGGATACAAATTAACGGGTCCCTTTGTAATCCAAGTGTACCAGCACGCCTCCTTTTCCAGCAGCCTTGTCGCAGCCGAGTCCAAAGCCCGTGCATAGCATCTCTCCACGCACATCCGTTACCCCGACTCGCCGGCGGCCTTCGCAAATCCCATTTTGGATTTTACGTACTGGAGCCGCCCATGGGCGGCAGTTACCGAGTATGGGTGGAATGTTACTGGCGACCCTGGGGCATGACATAGGTGGCGTGGAGCACCCGTGCATTGAAAAGCAAGCTTTGTTCAAGATGCCGACAGTCCCAATTGTGCCTACTTATCGCATCAGAACGTTCTTTTTTTTTTATATAAAATCCGCATTTATAAAGCGCAATATGATTACTGCCAACAAAGACGCTCTCGGCTGTCACCGTAAAGAACAACAATCTAGGTATGAAGGTGTATGTAACGTGTACTTAATGTGGAAATTGAGCGAGGGGTGTGCGTGGGGCTTGGGCGAGTGCCCGATGAGTACTAGCTGTGGTCCTCGAGGGGTGCGTCCTGTCTCCGTGACCTGATACAGGCTTGTGAATCTTCGATAAATTTGGCAAAGGCTTCACCACCTTCTTTGGTGCCGAAAAGTATGAAGGGGGATAAGCATTGGCCCGCCCTGCGGAGGTGTCGGTCGGCATAGCTCGCAGTGGAATACAGTATTACGTGGGAGGGGGTCTGCGCGGGCCTCAGAACGTTCCTGAATACTCTCCTTCGAGAGCGGACCAACGACGCCTGGTTTATTGTCCGTTTTCTACACAAGGACGGACAACGATACCAGGGAACCTCTTCTATCACGCAATCCGAGTCGAGCTTGCCCCTTCCATCCTTACCGATCACCCTCCGCATCAGCATCAATGAGGTACTCCCCGGAATGTCTTTACATTTTTCATCAAGGGTCCAGTTCTAGTCACCTCAAGATTTACGTCGTCCCCCGACGCATCCCCTCACTCATTCGATGCTGACGATGAATCAAGAAGCCGAGGTGTCTCATTCCCGCGATTTCGCGTCCTTGCAGCCGACAAGAACACATCGAGACGACCGCTCGCAACGATATAGATTTACCATCAGATGCTCTGGACGTGTTTCCCTCTTCAGAACTCAAGGGAATTAACACGCGAGGCACGTACCCGAATCAGCTCTCAGGGCGGTCGTGTCACTCTCCGCCCCCTCCCGCTTCCACATTACCTGGTTGCCTCCCCATCCTCGACGCGACGTGGAAATGCTGATCGCCCGACGCTCGCATGCGCACATCGGAACTCCATCGCATCCCATCGTGCTCTGCATTGCGCGAACACCGCACACGACTCTCCACTGCCTTGTGTGTTCCTCCTTCCACACGGCGACACTGCTGGGGTGTGTGATTGATGCAGATCATCAACTTGTCGAAACGTTGTGGTCAGGGGTTCGCTACCAATGGGCAATTGATATGTGTGACTGTGGAGATGCTTATTGCTGTGAAACTCAAATCTGGGACGGCGGAGGGCTGGCAGCCGAGAACGGCGCGCAGCGTGCAAAGAGACCCTGAGACGGGATTGCCAGCGCTCTCGGCTCCCCGAGGGCTTGCTGGCGTGGATAACGACTACTCCTCGTTGGGGGTGGGCGCCCACAGCTATATGACACGATACCATTCATTTTCTCGCCTCAAGACCATCTTTTCCTCACTAGAGTAGTTAGCACGTAGTGCATCCCCGTTCCACACACGTTTATGATCGAGCGGCCGTTCTGGCCCAAAAACCATATCCAATTCACAGTATGTAGCCTAACCTACATATACACTGAATCGAAGGACTAGAGACATTGTTGAAGCGTCGTTATTCCTTTTCTTCCTCGTTATCTCGTCCTCCCGGTCTTTTCCGCTCCCGCGTGAACTCGTCTTCCGCACCGCACTTTCGTTCCCGACACCAGGTTATGGGCCCTGCTGTTGCACATTAAAAAACCAGTACGAGATCACACTCAAAAAACACTCACACTCTTTTGCCTGCACCATGACTGAAAGCCAAACCAACAAAATTACCCAACTGGCAGCAGATGGCTCCAACTGGGAAAACTTCCAGGACAGAATGATCCTGACAATTAGATCCCGAAAGTGGAAAGAGCATCTCACAAGCGACTCACCAACGAAAAGGTACATCGATGCCGGCACCATCAGCGGCGCGGGCCCCCAGGAAAGGTGGGATGACGACGAGGGCGCGCTTATGAATCTGATCACGTCATCGATCCCTGATTCGGCCTTCAACAAAATAAAAAACAAAAAGAACGCAAAGGAAGCGTGGGAGGAACTGAAAGTCCTCCACGAAAAGCGATCGCCGATGGTCGCAATCGAGTTGCGGTGGCGCATCGGCAACTTGAGGTGCGGGGACGACGAGAACCTCCGCACACACCTAGAAAAACTGCAGGAGATGAAGGAGAAGTTAGCCTCACTGGGAAGTACCATCCCAGAGCTGGAGTTCGCTTACATCTTGCTCCGTTCTCTCCCCCCTTCGTACCAAGGCATAGTCAGTGCCATCAATGCGTCGGCCGATTTTGCGCAGGCGACCATCTCACCCGCAAGCGTAATACGACTCGCACTGGATGAGTACGACCGTCTCCAAGGAGACAAGCTGAAAACGGACGCGGACGAAGCGTTCACCGCGTCGTCCCAATCGCAGAGAAACAGACGAAGAGGAAAGCGACCCGATGTCGAATGCCACAACTGCAAAAAGCGCGGGCACTTCAAGTCGGAGTGCTGGGCGAAAGGCGGCGGCAAGGAAGGCCAAGGGCCAAGACGAGGAGGCGCTGGCGCGAACAGCGCGACAACGGCAGTTGGAACGTCCGACATCGAAGCATGGGCAGCCATAGAAGAGCTACCCGATTGCTCGGTGGCCGCAGCGAGCGTGCCACGAAACATGCCGATCGACGCCGAACTCTACGACTCCGGGGCGTCAACGCACATGTCCCCCTTCCGAGAAAAATTCACCACGTACCGAGAAATCCCGCCACGTGCGATAATCGCAGCCGATAAACGGGTCTTCCACGCCATAGGCATCGGGGACCTCAGGATAGAGGTCCCTCATGGGAAGTTTTCCACCCAAATTATCCTCCGGGAAGTGCTGCACGCTCCTGACATGGCCATGACCATAGTGTCAATATCCCGCATCACGAAACTGGGAAATTCAGTCACCTTTGAAAAAGACCTGTGCACCATCAAAAACTCGCAGGGAAAGACAGTTGGGACGATCCGCGCGAATGCCAGCGGACTCTACAAAGTCGAACACCCCGTGACAGTCTCAGCCGCAGTCACACCCGAACGAGTCACACTTTCCGTGCTCCACCGTCGCTTAGGCCACGTCAGCGTCGACGCCCTACGCTCCCTTGTCCGACACAACTCCATCGAGGGCATAGATCTCATTGATGAAGGGACATCATTCACCTGTGATTCATGTGACTATGCTAAGACAACCAGGAAGGCCATCAAGCCAGAAAGACAGGCCCCACCTTCGACATCTTTTGGGGAAGAAGTACACTCAGATGTCTGGGGACCATCCCCCACTAAAAGCATCGGTGGGAAACAATACTACATAACCTTCACTGATGACTACTCCCGGTACACATTGTCAAACACCCTGAAGGCAAAATCGGACGCAGCGGACGCCTACAAGACGTTCTTTGCGTGGGCACGCACACAACACGGAGCGACCATCCGTCGTTTTCGTTCCGACCGAGGGGGTGAGTACACGAGCAATGCCCTCAAGGCATTTCACCAGCAACAAGGCACGGAGCAACGGCTCACCACGCACGATACCCCGCAACACAACGGAGTTGCGGAGTCGTTAAACCGCCGCCTAATGGAGCGAGTCTGCGCTCTCCTTCACCACTCTGGCCTCCCCAAATCTCTGTGGGGGGAGGCACTTCAGCACGCCACATGGCTGAAGAACAGAACATCGACCTGTGTATTGGGCGCGATCACCCCCTTCGAACGCCTGTACGGGCACAAGCCAAATCTGGCCGGAGTCCCCGAGTGGGGCCAGCGCGTCTGGGTCCGAAACCTCAAGGGATCGAAGCTGGACGCGCGTGGCCTTCTGGCACGATGGGTGGGCTACGACACAGAAAGCTCTCATGCCCACAGAATCTACTGGCCAGAGAAGCACCCAAATCCCATCTCAGTTGAAAGAGACGTTAAATTCACCACAGATACAGTGACAGTGCATGAGCCATCTCCACCATCTCACCACCAAGTCCAACCTGCCGCCACCACAAGTGCAAAACCGACGCCTCAAACGCCGCGACTCGATGTCCGCGTTCCCGAAGCTGATCCGATCCCCGAAATGCCAGACGAGGACGTGGAGGCCCCAGACCAAGCGGCAGACGATGACTATGTCATCCCGTCGCCAATAACGCCTCTGGCAGCGACACCACCACTGCCGTTACCACTGCCCGCACCACGAAAAGTAAAACCGACGCCGCCAGCGCAACCCGAACCGCCACGACGATCCGCACGGATAGCCAAGCTATCACAAGCTGGGCAAGCCGCCCCAGCGGAAACAGCGATCCCGAACACCTTACGCGCACACACGCGGAGGGTTCTATTGTCAAGGCAAGGAGACGACTCGGCAAATGAGTCGTTCACCACAGCGCCCGAAGAACCAAGCTACGCGGAAATGGCATTCCACGTAGAGATCGACACAACAATGGCTGTGGCCGCACATGACGCGAACGGGGACCCGCGATCCGTCCCTGAGGCGCGATCTCGCTCTGACTGGCCTGAATGGCAGCGAGCGATGGAACGCGAGATTGAGACACTCGAGCGCGCAGGCACGTGGGAGACAGTCGCGCGCCCCGCAGGAAAGAACATTGTAGGCAGCAAGTGGGTCTTCCGACTCAAGCGCAACGCCGATGGTTCGATCGATAAGTATAAAGTGCGACTTGTCGCGCGCGGCTTCACCCAGGTCTATGGGGTCGATTACCTCGAGACCTTCTCACCCGTCGCGAAGTTGGCCAGCATTCGCACCATCCTCGCGCTCGCCGCACGTCATGATTGGGATGTACACACTTTTGATTTCAATAGCGCATACTTAAATGGTGAACTAGGAGAGGAGGAGGAAATCTACATGCAAGAACCTCCCGGCTTCGAAAAAGACAGCACTGGCACCAGCGTCAAGTGGCTGCGAAAGTCCCTTTACGGACTGAAGCAGGCCGGACGCAGATGGTACGACACGCTCACACGCGCGCTCGCCGATCTAGGCCTCTGTGTTACGCAGGCAGATCCAGGAGTGTTCCGCACACAGGTGAAGGACGATGTCCTGATCCTTGCTGTCCACGTCGACGACTGCGTAATCACCAGCAGCTCAAATGAACTGATGCAGTGCTACAAACAAAGCCTTAATGCGCGGTATGCCCTTACTGATTTAGGGCCGATACATTGGCTACTCGGAATTCGAGTCACCCGAGACCGCGCGGCACGCACCATCTCACTCTCGCAGTTAATGTACATCGAGTCCACAGTCATGCGATACGGGCTAGTGGATGCCAAAGCCCAAAACACGCCGATGACCCCGAACGTGCTGTACTCAAAAGACGACAGCCCCAGCGACAAAACCGCAGCCGCGCGAATGAGGAAAGTACCATATCGGGAAGCCATCGGAAGTTTGATGTACGCTGCAGTCGCCACGCGTCCCGATATAGCGTTCGCAGTGTCAACACTTTCGCAATTCCTCGACAACCCGGGGGAGCCGCACTGGGACGCGGTAAAACGCATCCTGCGCTACCTATCGGGCACAAGGCACCACGAGCTCACCTTCGGAAGTGAGCGACAGGACCTCCACGGGTACACAGACGCGGACGGTGCATCGCAGCCACACCGCCATGCGATCTCCGGATACGCGTTCTTCATCGACGGAGGGGCCGTTTCGTGGCGTTCCCGCAAACAGGAGATAGTGACATTGTCTACCGCAGAGGCAGAATACGTGGCGGCGACCCACGCTGCAAAGGAGGCAGCGTGGCTTCGCCGCCTCAAAGGAGAGTTGCTCTCCCCCCTCGTAAAACCAACCATGATCTATTGCGACAACCAGGCAGCCCTCAAACTCGCTACCGATGACAATTACCGAGCCAGGACGAAGCACATCGACATCCGATATCATTACATTCGACAGGTAATCAGTGCAGGGGAGATTACAGTTACTTACTGCCCGACCGACGATATGACAGCCAACATCCTCACGAAGGCGTTACCGGCATGGAAAGTCACGCAGCACGTTGCTGGACTCGGAATCCATCAAGGCCCGACGGCGCTCGCGGGGGAGTGCTGTGAAACTCAAATCTGGGATGGCGGAGGGCTGGCAGCCGAGAACGGCGCACAGCGTGCAAAGAGACCCTGAGACGGGATTGCCAGCGCTCTCAGCTCCCCGAGGGCTTGCTGGCGTGGATAACGACTACTCCTCGTTGGGGGTGGGCGCCCACAGCTATATGACACGATACCATTCATTTTCTCGCCTCAAGACCATCTTTTCCTCACTAGAGTAGTTAGCACGTAGTGCATCCCCGTTCCACACGCGTTTATGATCGAGTGGCCGTTCTGGCCCAAAAACCATATCCAATTCACAGTATGTAGCCTAACCTACATATACACTGAATCGAAGGACTAGAGATGTTGTTGAAGCGTCGTTATTCCTTTTCTTCCTCGTTATCTCGTCCTCCCGGTCTTTTCCGCTCCCGCGTGAACTCGTCTTCCACACCGCACTTTCGTTCCCGACACCACTTATTGCCCTTTCATATACTTGTACTTGCGTCGATATGACATGTAATCTTGTGGAGAATCAAGAGCTGATCAGGAATGATGGCCAACGGAGGTGGGAAACGGAGGCAACATGCCAAGACGTAGCTGAGAGTTGTGACTGGCTTAGCACTAACCATTTTATCTGTGCAATGTATAACTAGTTGCATGCGCCTGCAAAGACATGATAAGCCCCTGATCAGTACAATGACTTCCATCATAATCCCTTCAGCTTTCGCGACCACTGATACATGAGTTAGGCAATTTCTGGCCATCAGGAAAACCCTACATGGTAAATTTTACCAATTAGTACTAAATTTTATGATTTATGGTTCAAATAGCATAAATTAACATATGAACCAGATGAACCAGATGAACCAAACTGAATGAGCAATGCCCGAGCCCATGGTTCATTTTGTATTATTCTACTAAATAGTCTAAATAGTCTAAATGAACCACAATTTTGTCAAAATGAACAGTAGGTTTCAGCTACATATTCACATTATTTCCATTCAATCCATTGTCATCACTCATAATTATGAAGTTGGAAAGTATATATTGCAAGGTACACAACTCAGATAAAATACAAAAAACTACATAATCTGCTAACATGTATCCTTGCCCAACATCCTTGTCTACACCCATGATCCAGGAACACAATCAAAATCAATCCACATGGGGCAGTGGAGATGTGGGAAGCGTGGGAGGCACAAGGCGCGCAGGAGGTGCAAGCGCCACAGGAAGCGCAGGAGGCGCAGAGGCAGAGGACGCGGCGGCGAAGGCAGAGGACGCAGCGAAGGTAGAGGACACGGCGGCAAAGGTAGAAGACACGGCGGCAAAGGTAGAGGACCCGGCAGAGAAGGCAGAGGACGCAGCGGAGAAGGAGGAGAAAAAAAGTCAGGGATGCATTGAGGTGGCAGGCAACACAATAACGTACCAGGGAGAGGTGCAGAAGGCCCTGGGGTGCCGGTGAGAAGCAGAGCTTGTTTGAGGAGGAGTGGGGGGTAAAAGGGGCGCGGGACCGAGGAGGTGCGGAGGCGGCGGAGGAAGCAGAATATTAGTCAGGACACATTAAGGCAGGACATGTGTCATGACGACGTACCGGGGGGGAAAATGCAGAAGGCATCGGCGCTGGCAGGTGAACCACCCTGCAGTGCCAGTAGGTGGGAGCAGAAGGTCCAGGAAAGAGCGAAGGAGGCAGAGGACATGACGGAAGCAGAGGCAGTGGCAAAAAAAAAGGGTCACGGTGCAAGGAGAAGGCGCGAACGGTGAGACGTGTGGCGGCATGAGCAGTGGCGGCGACAGCGAGGACACTGAGACGACGGGCAACAGACGAGACAGAGGGAAGGGTGGAGTAAGGAAGAAGCACGAGGGAAAAAGCACGAGAGAGAAAATTTTAGATGAGTACGGAAATCAACACCATGCAAACAAGAATAAACAACAGATCACGTGGTTGGTGCACGGGCCACGGGAACGACTTGGCGAAAATTTCATGAGCTGGCACTCGTCTCACATTTCCATAAAAGGAAGCATATGACAAATGTTTATTCTTGTTGGCACGATGTTGATTTTCGTCCCGCCTCTCCTCCTTGTCCTCCCCCTGTCGCCACCACCACCACCGCTCCTCGTCTGGCGCTGCCACATGTCCCCATGTCCCCGCCGCCTTCTTGCCACCGCGACTGCGTCGCGTCCTGTGTCGTTGTCAAACTGCCCCGCCCCAACGCGTCCTACTGCTGCCTCCTCCGCCTCCTCTCCTCATGTGCCTTTGCCTCTGCCTGTGCCGAGGCCGCATCCTCCTGTGCCTCCTCCACTTTCGCCTCCTCCGCATCGGCGCTTACAGACACACTGGCACTGCGGGGCGGTCCACGGTGTCACGCTGCCCGCCCTGCGCCTTCTGCGCCTCCTCCCCGGTACGTTGTCTCGCCTCTTGCCCCGCCCCAATGTATGCTGACTTTTCTTTTGCCTCCACCTTCTCTGTCTCTGCTTGCCGAGCCAATCGAGCGCCTTGAGCCCATTGCCTAGCTGCCCACCGGGCACGCTCGCGCTCTGTGAGCGATTGTGGTGGTACGCGTCGCGGATTGCGCGTCGTTTCATTCCTGTCGCACCCTCATAATCCTCCTCTGCCTCCTGCGCCGCCGCCTCCCCCGCCTGCACCGCGACCACCGCGTGCGTCACGTCGCCGCTGCCTCCGCACCTCCTGACCTACTGTGCCTCGCGCGTGCCCCGTACTGGATCATCCCCCCTTCTGGATCACTCCAAATTCTTGTCTAGTACCATGTATTCCATAATGTAGTAGTGAAATAAAGAACTACTTGATTTCATGTATGGGAATGACTTAGCAAGGATTTCAGGAATGGCATAGTTTAGATAAATTACATAAATTATTTTGATTCACTTAGCACAATTAAATGATATTCACCTAATTTGACTAAAAAAACACAAAAAAAATGAAAACTTTTTCAAACAAATAAGAAGGATGTTGTGAGTAAATCAATTATGACTAAATACAGCACTTTCATACATTATTTGTGTTATTTTGTACCATTTGGTTCTTTGGTACAGATTTACCAAAAATTACCATGTAGGGTTTTCCTGATGACTGTTCTCTCCAACACACTTTCTGACTCTGTGTTGAAGGCGTGTTACGGCTCGACTAGGGCCGGGTCCCAACAAGGGTTCTGTTCGTTTCAATCTCTCCCAAGATTGAGGACTCAGGGTTACTCAAGGTAACGACATGCAGAGTCTTGGGGTGTTGTAGGACACCCGCCAACCTTCGAAGCCTTGTTAGGGCAGAGGAGAGGGATAGAGCAAAGAAGAGAAGTCTTAGAGGGGAGATTCGTATCGTTGATAGGAGAGGTGAAACAGTCGATTCAGGTTAAAGCCGAAGCTGGGGTACGAGCTACCAGCTGAGGCCTACTTATACAATGTGCGCTAATTGTCGTACTAAAGAGGACAGACAATGATCGTAAACCAAGAACAATAGAACGTGACCAAAACAAGAGAACAATAGAGAAGGAGAACAATAGCAATGGACGTTTTTTTGGAAAAACAATAGGGGTACATCAGTCAGCGAGAAGATCATGAGTCAGCGTGGGTGAGTAAGGAATCATAAGGTCCATAACGTGTCCTGATTCCGTAACAATACCCCCCTTCTAGAAGGCAGTTCCACCTGCCTCAGTCGTCAGTTTTACATCGTGACGAGGACGCCTCCCTGGCGGCATGAGCCTCCGCCAATTCTTTCATCTTCCTTTTGCGCGCAATGCTAGCATAAGTGCCATCGAGGAGACAACCTCCGCCATACCATTGGTGATCCTTCTCGACCCAACAGACTCCCAGTCCTGGCATGCAGTTGATGTGGGGGATGGCACATTCCCAGCTGGCGTGATTGGTTAACTTGGCGTGGTACCGACAGTGCTTCGCTCCTCCTTCCCTGCGAGCGGCATTGGCTAGTTCGTAATCCTCCTCAGGGAAACTAGGAAGGTTGAATCTCTCAGGACCTCCGGAATCGAGTCCCAGCTTATCAAGTCCGTGGTGGTGGAGATCAATTGATTGTCGCGGCTCCATATCTGCACCTCTCTGCTGAGGACCCCTGTTATTACCGTAGCTCCTGTCCAGCATGTACTCCGTGGTCCCAAACTCTGGGAAGGACCACATTTGAGTGGATGCGTCCGTCGTGCTAGCTGAGGCCGTCTGAACCGCTGCTTCGCGGCGAGGGGGAGAATGCGCGACTTCACCGTCCATCTGCGTCTGAGTGACAGTGGGTGCTCGAGGCGCATGGAAGATGTTAATGGTGCGCCTTCCCTCTGCGTCTTCCTCGAACCATGACGCGTCTGGGGTTTCTGGTCGTTCAAAGTCAGCCATCCGGGTGGAGACCAGCGTGTCTCATCCGTCTGTGAAGACTCTTGTTCTCTGGGGGACTCCGGGGTTGGCTTGTCTCCACTGGAAGTCGCGAAGACAGCTAGGACACTGTCGAAGGTCAGTTTCGTAGTATTTATCGGGATCGTATGGCCACTGGTAATGGGCCTCTTCTCCAGCTCGGACGTGATGTGGTATCCCCAGGCAGACGAATCGAACTTGTTTGTAGGTGACAACGTCTGGTCGTCCAGGTTGCCGATTAGTTCTTTTTGGATCGTAGAAGTCGGCGAGTGCTTGGTTAGCTGCGTAAGTTCGGTCGAGGTCAAGGGTGAGGTGCGCTTCCCGAAGTTCGTCCCAGGAAAATGGTAAGGAGGTAGGGACGACGTTCATAAAACGTTTATCGATGATAAGGGCAGAGGGCTTCGTGGCAGAAGAACTTATGTTTGCAGCGATGTCTGTGGGTGATGTGGATGCGCTGCCCTGGGATGAACTCGTGAAAGAGGTGCGAGGTAAATGGGAGTTCACGGAGGAGGGAGTGGAGTTGCATTGTCTCTTCGCGACCGTTGCCCTCCTTATTATACTCTTTCGTGTTTTAGTGGGGTTCTTTTTGTGGAACTCTGTTACTAAGTCGTCGGCGTGTATGTTGTCAGCTGGTTCCCATGTGTTGTGAGCGTGGGGGTAGCCTTTCCACTTTAGGAAGTACTTCAATTGTTCTTTGTTGCGCCCTACGCGCTTTGAGTCCAGAACTTGTTCCACTTTGTATTCTTCTCCTCCTTCTATTACGTCTGGGGGTGGTTCTGTGAAGGGGATGCCGTACTCCTCCGTCTCCTTATAGGGTGAAAGGAGTGACGCATGAAAAACGGGGTGGATGCGTTTCTTCTGCCATTGGTCCGGGAGTTTTAGTTTGAAAACCACTGGGCTGATTGCTTGAGTCACCATGAAGGGTCCATAACGTTTCGGTGCCAATTTGGCGAAAGGGTGTGATGTTTTCAGGTTTTTCCCATCCAGCCAGACCTGGTCCCCTTTTTCGAATGGTTTGTACGCTTGACATCCCCGCTTCTTAACGTTCCTCTTTTGGAGGAAGTCTTGCGCTCTCTGGATTGATTGTCTGGCTTGGTTACGTTTTTCAATTAGATAATTTTTGCGCCGCTCGATATCCGGTACCGCCCCTTCTTTCTTTGAGTGCCACACCGCGGGGTTGTGTCCATAAAGCAGGTCGAATGGGGTTTGCTTGGTCGTTTCGTTCATCCACGAATTGTGGACAAATTGCACCAGCGGCAGCCAGTCTACCCAGTCATTTTGCTGGAAGTTTCCGTAGACGCGCAGGTATTGCTCCAGCCACTGGTTTGTGCGTTCGGACTGTCCATCTGTTTGGGGGTGATATGCCGTACTAATGTTCTGATCGATCCCCAATTGTTTGCATAATTCTCTAGTCCATTTGGAGCTAAACCTGGGATCACGATCGGATATGACTCGTTTGGGCGGTCCAAAATGGGGGAAGACCTCTTTCGCATAGCACTTCGCGATCCCTTCGCTGTCGATGGTTTTGTTGCATGGGATGAAGAAGGCCGCCTTGCTGCAATCGTGATCCGTAATAGTAAGAATGCTGTCATATCCCTGTGACTCCGGCAGGTCTGTGATCAAGTCCAGAGCGATGGTGGCATAGGGGATGTGGCTTTGCTTTGGCGGAATTGGCACTAGGGGAACTTTCGGTCTAGTGGTCCCACTCTTGGTGCTTTGACAAGTGGCACATCCGCGCACATAATTTGTTACGAAGGCTCGCATGTTAGGCCACCAGTAGTCTTTAGCAATGGTCGACCAAGTCCTCAGGATTCCCGGGTGGCCAGCCATTCTGTGGTCGTGGTACATCTGTAAAATGCTCTGGTGGACTTCTGAGCCTCCAGGGACAGCCAATCTGGTTCCTTTGTACCATTTGATTTTGTGGAATTCCCGTCGTTTCTCCACTCCCTCTTCTTTTTCCCATAGCTGTAGCTCCTCTTGATTATCTTGTTGTGCCCGTTCCACTTCCAACTCCAGGGACTGTTCTTCAGTGAATAAGCGCAAGAAGAGTTCTGGGGGCAGGACTAAGACATTTTCGTGGTCCTTCTCCCCTTGGTCACATCCGGGGGGGCGTGACAATGGATCTGCCTTGTTTGTTTTTCCTGGGTGATGCACGATTTTCATGTTGTACTCTGCTAGTTTGGGGATATATCTTGCCACCCTTCGATTGATCTTGTGGGCTTCTCTGTAGTATTGCAGATTAGCATGATCGCTTACTACCGTGATGGGGTGCGACAAGCTGAGGAGCAAGTGTCGCCAGTGGTCTAGTCCTCGAATCATGGCCAAGAGTTCTCTGTCGTGGATGTCGTAGTTGCGTTCGGCACTATTGAACGTCCTTGAATAATATCCCACCGGTCGCAGCTTTTGATTCTCGTCTGGTTGGTGTAGGATCGCCCCGCTCGCGTATTGTGATGCATCGACTTCCAACACAAATGGTTTATCCAGGTTTGGACGCTGCAGCACAGGGTCGGAGGTAACATGATGTATGAGCTGGTTCACTGCCGTTGTGCAATCTTCGTTCCACTCGAATTTGGTTCCCTTTCTCAAGAGATTAGTGAGGGGTCTTGCGATATTGGCAAACCCAGGGATGAACTGTCTCTGATAGCCCAAAACTCCCAGTGTGCTGCGAACTTCTCGAACTGATTTCAATTGGTGTGGCCAGGAGTCCAACCCATGTTTTTTGCTAGGGTCTATGCGGATGGTCCCCTGGTCAATGATGTAGCCCAAGAATTCCACTTGTTTTTCCACAAACCGGCACTTCTCTGGTTTCAGGAAAAGGGACTCCTTCTCCATAATTTCCAAGTACTCGTCCGTGATTTGGTCATGGAGAACAGGGTCGTTTGGCGTAACAATGATGAAATCGTCCATGTACCAATGCACCCACCTCGGGTACTTCCACTTTAAAGGGGTGAAGATTCGATCCATCATCCTTTGGAATGTAGCCGGTGCGTTACATAGACCAAAGGGCATTACTCTTGCTTCAAAGAGCCCCTCGTCTGTTTTTACTGCGGTGATCCACTGACTATCAGGGTGGATTCGGATGTTGTAGTAGCCATCTCTGATATCGAATTTTGACATGAGTTTGGCGTCGGCCATTTGATCTAATATTGTATTGATGCGAGGTAGGGGATACACGTCTTTTACTGTGTGTTTGTTGACGGCTCGGTAATCATATACAGGTCTGAGTTTCCCATCTTGTTTCTTGATGTAGAAGAACGGGCTCGACCATGGTGAGTTAGATGGCGTCATGTATCCCTTGTCCTGTTGTTCTTCAAGGAAGGTTCTCATTGATTCGGTTTCTTCAGTCATCAACTTATACGTTTTGCAGTTAATGGTTTTCAGGGCGTCTGGCAGGAGTGTGATGACGTGGTCCTCTGGTCGTGGTGGGGGAAAGCGTTTAGCTGCTTCTTCTGAGAAGACCTTGGCGTGTTTCCTGAAGCGTTCTGGGATGGTCACCACCATTTGGTTTCGTCCTTCCTTCTGTGCCCATTGTTGGCTAAAACTGGCTTTGCAGGCTTTTAATTTCTTGGCTGCCCATTTAAGCTTCCAGCTTCGTCCTGTGGTGGTTAATTTGACAGGGGGACCCTCGATTATGTTTCGTTTCCAATCGATTTTTGGGTCGAATTCTCTGAGCCATGGATACCCCAGAATTAGCCGATCCTCTCCTAGATTGGTTACGAAGAACATTTGGGCTGCTTCTTGCCTTCCTTTTAGCACATTGAGGAGGCAGTAACCAGTGATCTTCCCATCTTGGTTCTCCGTCCCATCAACATTGTACACTGTTCTTGGTTCTTTGAGAGGGAGAACTCCAATCCCTAGCTTTTCCACGGTTCGTGGGTCGATGAAGTTTTCGGTAGCACCACTGTCTAGTAGTGCTTTTTCTGCAACCGCTTTTGTCGCGCTCGTGAACGATAGGGGAACGTCCAATGTATTTGTTCTCGAGATACGACATATTTGAGTAAAGCGGGCTCGTACCCGGGTTGCGTGGGCCGAGCCATTCAAAAATCCTCTTCATCCACCATCCCTTCCAGAGCGTCATCAAAGGCCCCTTTTCCACATTTGGCTCTGAGTGCTCGTAGCATGGCGACAGGCGACTCTTCTTCGTCAACTTGGGTGGCCTTGTCGTCTTCCTTTGCTTTCGTCCTCCTGGCTTTGGGTGGTTGGGCTGCCTGACCAGGCTTTTGTCCTTTCTTTTTAGGACAGTCCTTGGAGAGGTGACCTTGGGCCTCGCAGAAGAAACATTGTCCTTCTTTGCGTAATTTCTGCTTCTTTTCCCAGTTGCTGGGTTCGGTGCGAGTCGCGTCGATATCCATGGCCCACGGATCCTTTTCTGGTTTGGGGGTCTTTTTCTTGTTCATAAGGCGTTGGGCCCAACTAGGCACCTCTTTTCGGAGGGCTATCTCGTGTTGCAACTGGATATAAGCATCGTTGTGCAGAATGGCCAGGTCTTGCCACTCTCGCATGGTGGTTGGTTTTGCCCCTACGTGTCCCAGCATGCTTTTGACAAGTCCCAGGTCTAAACCTCTCTTGAAGAGGCGCATTGTTCCTTCACTGTCGGTGTCCCATCCTGCCTTCTTCCTCAATCGGTTGAACTCGCTAATGTAGGATGCCAGGCCTCCTTTGACCTTGTGCATGTCTAGGCGTTCTAGTTTGGTGATGGCTTCATCTTCTTTGTTGGTATCCTTAAAGGCAGCTTCGAGCGCGTCTTCGAAGTTGGTCCAGAGATCCTCGTCGTTCTCCCCAAGTTGGACTACTTCTTGCTCAAGGTTGTCAAGATAGTCTTGGACCCACGCAGAGACATTTGCCCCTTTGATCAGGCCTAGCTTGGTTAGAACTCGGTTGTAGGGAATGGTTATGTCGTCGTGATTTCTGTTTATTGCGCGATACATCCTCCATTCCTGCTGGAACATGTCGTAGAGTTCCCTGTCTCCTTTAAAGATGGTGGGGGGGACACCCTTGAGTCCATTTCGTGGGGGATTTACTGGCGGAGCTTGTCCTGCAGCTGCTCCACCACCCCCACCACCTCCACCGCCTCCCCTGAGGGCTTGGCCTCCTCCAGCGGCTCCACCGCCTCCGCCACCGCCGCCACCGCCTCCTCCGGAGCCGCTTGCCCCACTGGTCTGGGTTTGAGTCAGCTGTGTCATGGTTTCCGATCTGAGGTGAACTGGTGGTGATGAGAGGGTGAGGGCGCTCATGGCCTGGTCTATGGGGGTGATAGGCGTGGTTATCTGTGGGTCTGCGTCCTGTTGTGTTGGTGGAGAGCTCCTAGTAGGTCCTTCTTCTGCTGATGAGTCAGGCATGTTTGGCTGTGCTGGGGAGCTTTCGTCAGATTCGCTGTTGCTGTCGTGTTTGTCTTCTGTGGGTTGCATTGACGGTGTCAGTTCTAGTTCGTTGAAGATGTGGTCGAATTGGGTAAACTTCATATCGGGTTCTACCCAATATTCACTGTCTTGCCAATAGATTTCGTACCACCAGTGATTGATGAATTCGCATGGGGCTCTGACTCTTCGCCCGTTCTTTTCTATGTTATACCGATAGGTATCTGGCTTCTGGAATAACTGATAGGCTCTTCTTTTGGATTCCAAGTATCGGATCCTTCCTTTTCACTCGATGGATAGGTCGTCGTCTCCTCGTGGGATGACTCTGGTTTTATAGTTCGGGGTGTTTTTATCCCAAACAACCTTTAGTGACCCGTCACGGTATCGTTCCAGCGTTGAGTGTGAAATGTGATGGTGTTATTTTCCTGATAGATAACCAGCACGTTTCCTTGCTCAGTTTGGAGCAGCTCGGTTTCTGCTACTTCTAGCAGTTCTTCTAGGAACTCCGCAATTCGACACCAATGTCGTAGTGCTTCAAACCAATATGGACCTTCTGTCAATCCTGCGTTTTGTACGTGGAGTTCCGCTACTTGTTTCTTCAGGAGTAGAACTTCAATTAGTTGTTCTTTGATCCTGATCTGGTCGCCTTCTGAAAGGTTGGCCAGCGTTGTCAACCTTTCTTGTTGTTTAAGAGCTTCGGCTTTTGTTACGGCTCGACTAGGGCCGGGTCCCAACAAGGGTTCTGTTCGTTTCAATCTCTCCCAAGATTGAGGACTCAGGGTTACTCAAGGTAACGACGCGCAGAGTCTTGGGGTGTTGTAGGACACCCGCCAACCTTCGAAGCCTTGTTAGGGCAGAGGAGAGGGATAGAGCAAAGAAGAGAAGTCTTAGAGGGAAGATTCGTATCGTTGATAGGAGAGGTGAAACAGTCGAGTCAGGTTAAAGCCGAAGCTGGGGTACGAGCTACCAGCTGAGGCCTACTTATACAATGTGCACTAATTGTCGTACTAAAGAGGACAGACAATGATCGTAAACCGAGAACAATAGAACGTGACCAAAACAAGAGAACAATAGAGAAGGAGAACAATAGCAATGGACGGTTTTTGGAAAAACAATAGTGGTACATCAGTCAGCGAGAAGATCATGAGTCAGCGTGGGTGAGTAAGGAATCATAAGGTCCATAACGTGTCCTGATTCCGTAACAAGGCGTCAAAAGTTGACAAGATATGGTTGGTCATGAATTCAGAGGAGAGCGAGATCCCACACGAGACCTTTAATCGCCGATTTGACGCTTTGTTTGGGGACGATTGTCGTGACTCGAATGGTCGCTTACACTACGTGCGACAGGGTAAGTTTGGTATGGCCGTCGTCATATCGTATCTCTTCAAGGTCAACTGGGCGGTCAACTTCCCACTGGATCTAGTGAAGATCAAGCTGCAACGGCTTATCACAGAACTCAAGCTTCTTCAGTAAGCAGCACTTGATATATCATGGCATTATGTTACTCATTGGTGAGCTGTAGGCAGGATGATGTGCAACGCCCTGTTCGCGTCATTTACCCTGCTGCAAAACTTAAGGATGCAGCTAATTCGTCAGTGCCTAAACTTTCCTTTCAGCGTCAGGTCGTCAAAGAATACCGGTCGCGCCAGCCTCAGGATTCAGTCATCTCTACCGGGGAGCCATCCCTTCCTGTGGTCTCAGATTCTCGTGGCGACTCTCGTCCAGGTGTTCCATCGTCTGATACTCCCTCAACTCTGCATGCGAAGCAGCCAACAAAGCGCAACATCGTTGTCACTGACATTGTCACCGACGTTGACAGCGATGTCGAAGCTGAAACGGACAATCCGCGGAAACCATCAAAGCGACGTAAGTTGAACGTTTCTTTGTCCTATCTACTTGACTTACTTACAGCCATATCTGTAGTAAAGAAGAACCTCACAATGTCGTCATCTTCTAGTTCTTTCGTGATCGGTACCGAGGTCTCGGATGACAGTGGTGGGGAGGATATGACTGGGCCGACTGGTAAGGCATCTTTTACTCTCACGTTCGTCCCTTACATTTTCATGCTTCCAGGAACGCTCGGCAACCCATTGACTATCGATAATGATGGTCTACTCGCTGATGTGGACGTCCCAGCGGTAGACATCAGTCCACCTCCCACACGCGAGGATAAACGGTGGGATGTGGACCAATTTTTCCATCCCGCCGTTTCTAAAGAAGTCAATGGGAAGATGAAAAGATATTGTGTTTGCAAAATATGCCCGTGAGTAGCAGTTGAGATATATAACGCATACGATAACAAGGCCGCCCAGGAACATGAAGAGTATTGTCGATGAAGTCACAACTTTGCGTCGCCATCTCGATGCTAACCATTCAGTCTGTGACTGATTGATTATTCTTTGTATTGACAACTTACTCTTGCTTCAGGGAAAGTATCACAACTGGGCAAAGGCTGCCAAGTTTATATCAAAATTACCAAGCGACGTCAGAAGGCAGAAGGCCGCTGCTGAGGAGGTCACGCGTACTCTCGATCGTGATCTTAAGGAGAGGCAGCCTCTTGAGTGTGTTGTACCCTATTCGGCCCAAGCATTTCGTCGCCTTTCCATTGAGTGGCTTGTAGCTACTGACCAGGTGTGTTTTTCACATGCCATCATGGAACCTACGTTACTTAGGCCTTGCGTAGCCTATCCAATGCTTTCAACATCCTACATTCATAGCTATGCTTAACATGGCATCACGCGCAACAAATGGCTTACAGATCCCGGGTCGGACGGCGACGCGGAGTGAAGTCATGAACACATTTCAGAGCCATCTAGTCAAACTGAAGGCAGTATTTGCTGTAAGTTGTTGACTCCGTTGTCGGAGATCATAATGTAACCCTCCCCAATCATGGATAATATAGGGACCTACTGTGAAAGGGGAAGTAAGCTTCACTTGTGACACTTGGCAAGCCAGCAATACCAATGCCTATTTCGCGGTGTCCACCCACTGGATTGATGAGCCTGTGCCTGCGAAGTGGGAACTATGCAGCGCACTAATTGGATTTGTGCAGCTCAACAGCGCGCATAATGGCCGTCGTCTTGCTCATGCATTTTTCAAGGTCATCCAACGTGTGGGCCTTGAGCGTAAGGTGGGTTGCTTTGTACTCTGAGTAAATTGTATTTTCAATCTCACGATGACCATAAAGGTTGGTCATGTAACTTGTGACAACACGTCCAACAATCGGACAATGATGAAGGAGCTAGCTGCCCAGCTGAAGATAGCTACGTCAAAGAAATATAATTGGCAGAAGAGGAAAATCAAGTAAGTCCATTGTTTAATTGCGCGATTAATAACTAATCGTGTCTTAGCTGTCTCACCCACGTTATCAATCTGGCCACTCAGTCACTCATCTCGACATACAGCAAGTCACCGCATTTTGATCCAAAGGAACCAGATGCTCATGTACCTCGGTATCGAGATGAAGTGGGACTGATTCGTGCCATCGTTGTGAAGGTGCATGTATCGTTGTGCTTGGTCATGACCCTTACTAACCATGTTATAGGAACGTTCTTCTTCAAAGCGAAAAGAAGTCTGAAAGACCATTCAAATCAAGGCCAAGGTCACAAAGCCCGTTCAACTCACCCTCGACATGAAGGTCCGATGGTCATCCACTTTTCTCATGCTTGATCACGCCAAAAGGAACAAAGAGGTATGTAAATAATGTAACCACTGTACTGTGTTTAAGGTATACTCACAAGCATTTGACAGCATGTTGATGCCTTCGTCGACGAACTCCGTTGGGAAGAACAAGATCCTGTGAAACGTGACAAGATCTGTGAGCTCAAACTCACCGGTAAGGAATGGAACCGAGTCAATCTCTTCCTTGGCCTGTTAGGTGTATGTTTTCTAGCTAAGTTATTCTGAAAATGACTCTGAATGAAGCCTCAAATTCCAGCACGCCGATAACGCTCAGCACTCGTTCTCATTTGAGAGCGTTCCAACTCTTCATCGTGCCATCCCTGCCCTGGAAGCCCTACATAGATCATGGTCCAGTCGTGCTACACGTCCAAAATATTCTCCCTTTGTTTCTGCGCTCGATGCCGCGTGTGACAAGATCGACAAGTACTACGAGAAGACCACTGATTCCCCAGCATATATTATGTCCATGCGTAAGTAATCCACATCCGCGCTCAGTACATGTAACACGACTAATGCGACAGCAGTCCTCGATCCACGGGAGAAGATGAAATACTTCAATAAACACTGGCCCGTAGATCTTCAGGCTGAAGTTATAGCATGTTGCAAAGAGGTGGTAAGAGATATTCGCAACCATATATATTAAGACATGCTAACTGTGTGCTTACAGTTTAAAGAGCATTGGCAATCGCTGAATCACACCTCGACCCCGCTGCCGTCAACTCGGCCTACCAAGTCCAAATACCGTGTGCTCCTTCGAGAGGTTAGCAATGATGAAGATGCGGATGCGGATGTAAGCCCGAATTACCCCAACGATCCTCAATGACTGTGGCTGCGTGATTACCATGCATATATCGATGTGGTGGAGCAAGTGCCCGAAGGTTGGAGTGCAGTTTCATGGTGGGGGGTAAGCACCATCAAGTCGTCTCATTTCAACTTAGAATCAACTGATCGTTATGTGGTTTCTAGTATAACTCGCAACACTATCATCCCGCGTGGGTCTCACTTGCGTGGGATTATCTTGCCATCATGTCATCTTCAGTCTCCAGTGAGCGCGCGTTCTCTCAAGGAGGAATCACTATATCAAAGCACCGCAGTCGTCTCAAGGGGGATATTGTGGAGGCTTTGCAGTGTATCAAGAGTGTGATTCGGCAAGACCTATTTCAGCAGCCGTTGCCTTTGTTGTCTGAAGGAAGTGAAAATGACGATGAAGAGGACGATGACGATGAGCCTAGAAAGGAATCGAAGGATGCGGCCCATCATGCGGGCATGGACATTGTGGATGTGCCTGCATGGGATGATATCTTGGTTGATGACATTGAAGACGATGATGCTATGGACTATTCTGACTAGTTAGATTGACCCTGTACCTAAAACATTTGACCTGAAAGTGATGTCTCAATTTGTGCTGCTCCCCTCTTTCAAAAACCTCTCTGTCACCTAAAAGCCTTGGCCCATAGCCGGGCCAAGCCAAAGCTGGCCCCCCTTATGGCTTTTGGCTGGGCCCGTGGTTTTGTCAGGCCAGGGCCACCTTCTGGCCGGCCAAAGCCAAGTCTTTCGGGCCAAGCCAGGCCACGGCATCACTAGTCACTTAAAACATTTTACTTAAAATTAGCTTAAAATCAGCTTAAAATTGCATAAAATCACCTTTTAAGTAGTTTTAAGTACATTAAGCAAAGCTTAAGATAATTGAGTCATTTAAGCACAACTAAGCAAAGTTAAGCGATGCCCATTTTTTAAGCAAAGTGGTCACATGATTTTTAACCAACTGCTTACCAATCCTATCTATGTACTTAATTGCACTTAAAATATCTTGTTGACTGCTTACAGCACTTACCAGTCGTGTTCATTTGCTTGATTATGAGGTGTTGCCTAATTATCACTTAAAATCACTTAAAACAATTGGTTCACTGCTTACTAGTTATTGTGTTTGCTTAATTGCTACTTAAACAGGTGGTCAACTGCTTACAGTGCTTACCAGTCACTTAATTATCACATCATTTACTTAAAGTCTGAAAATTTTTGACAAGTCATGAAAATTTTGCTAAGTCGTTACAGTACCACGTGTATTGTTTACTAGAAATGCCAACGATGTTGGCTTTAACCTTGCTTCAAGGGGGTATAACATGACATGTATCTACCAAGGCACAGTGCTTTTTTTGTTGTCAAACCAAATAACAGCACATTTTGAAAGGCCACCCAAACATTGTCCATCTTATTGATGCAGCATGGCACAGGACATCAGATGGGATATACAAAGTCTTCATTCTGATGGAATACTGCCCAGGTTCGTGGTGTATTCCTTTTGCCCCTTCTTTTCTTACCCTGGTCAGGCAGAGGGATCATCGACATGATGAACAGACGACCACGCGAGCGCCTCACGGAGGCTGATTTTTGACGTCTGTGAGGGCGTCACTGCTATGCACAACTCATCCGAGGATCTGGCAGAGAAACTGGCAAGCTCCGTCGCAAGACGATGCAGGGCTCACCTTCCGGGGTGGCTGGGTTCGGAGACTCATTCGACCTCGGATTTGCGTCATCATCAACCGCTGCTGCGGCTGCTTCGGCGTCCGGTGCCCCTTGGTTGACACAACAACCGAGCGTGAAGCTTGCAGCGAATACTCCACACCCTTCGGAGATTTCTCGCTTTCGTGCGCCGAATAAGCCATTCGAAGGGCTAGGGCTTGCATCAGAACGCGCGCCTGCCCCAACGCTTGGCGGGCTCCAGAAAGCCATGGGTGCGACAGGCGGAGAATCATTCTCTGCCAATCTGGCTGTTCCTGGAAGAGGAACATCTTCATCTAATTCGGCTTCGAACTCGCCTCGCCCTTCGAAAGTCGATGTTGTTATAGAACAGTGCTCCCCTAACTCGAAGACCTTGACCGTGTATTCCTATCTACCAAATTCGGGCCCGCTTCAACTCAGCCTCTGTCGCACGGGAAGTCTGGCTCCTTTAGCACGCCGCTAGTGCTTTCCACTCAGCCTTCTCAAGTTGCACTTACCGATACAAACGTTCAGTGTACCAGAAATAAATTTAGTCGTGATGGGGGCTTTCATTCCGAGAAAACCACCGGTACTCTAGATCTAGCGCTCGAGTCGTGTGATTTGCGGACACCCAAGCGTGAAGTAGGATCGCATCTTCCAGCGCCGTCGCCGACACGTACCCCGCGGCTCCCATCACGTGCTCCTCCACCCAAGGCGTCAGTCCTCACAGGCCTCACACGCCATACAACCTCCACCCCCTAGCCAAGCACCCAAACTTGCCGTGACAAAGAAACATTTCGAACATTTTCAGGGAGCATACCTGATAGGTCTTAATCAACCATGGACGGCTCAGATCACACCCGAGCCACATAATGTTTTTACAGCACAGATAGTACCAGATACTGTAATTGTAATAGATAACTTGTATCAATCGAGAAACAAGCACCAAACGGGATACTGAGAGTGTCGAAAAAGAAATGATTCAGCAAGTGTTTCAGAGCAGACCTTTCACGATCATGTCCCTGTCCCAGTTGCAGTCTACCCCCGCTTGTGCCAAGCGAGAATAATATTGTGATGACCAGCTGGTTCCCGTTGCATGCAATTTGCGGGATTGTTTTATTCTGCATCAGTCCGCGCCAGCTGCGATGACTTTGTTGGCTTCATCTTTGTTGCGAACCTCGACATCCAGGAGAGGCGAGTAGCCACGAACTTTGCAGGCATGTGCAAACGCTGCGGTAATAGATCTCGTTTCGGAACATGTGGCCACCAGATCACAGGCCTCGCATGCAGACTCTGACATCAACAGGACATGGTCACATCATCAATCAGGCAGCAGGACATTCGGAGTAGGTTGGTTCGCGCTGAGGACTCGTGTGTGAGCTGTTAAGTCGCAATGTGGTAACGGGCACTGTAACAATACACATACCAATGTAAAAATGTGTTTTCAGTTGAGGAGTGAGCAAATTTAAAGTGAATACGACAATCGGGGAATCAGCTAGGCAGATGTCTCAGGCGAAAGTGAAGAATGAGAACTAATGGAAGGACCGCACCCTGATAGGTAGAAGATAATAACAGGAAGGTAGTGTCGAGAGTGAGCTGGACTACGCCTGGCAGTTATATGCCATCCACGATGTCGAGAAATTTTCGATTAGTGGCGGCGGTATTGGCAGATTCGAACGGATGCGGTGACATGAAGTTGGTAGCGTAACCGATGAACCGACAAGCCGAGCTGGTGCTGAGCACTGACGTGAACCTACAGCAACAGGTGTGACCCAGGATCATACTTGTTTACAGCACAGATAGTACCAGGTACTGTAATAGATAATTTGTATCAGTCGACGTCTTGAAACAAGCGCGAAGCGGAATACCGAGGGTGTTGAAAAAGAGAAGATTCAGAGGGGACCTTTCACGAACATGTCCCTGTCGCAGTTCAGTCAACCCTTGCTTATTGTGATGACGGACGTGTTCCCGCTGCGCACAATTAGTGGGATCGTTTTATTCTGCATCAGTCCGCGTCAGCTGCGATGATTCGTTGGCTCCATTGCGTTGCGCGCTTCGACATCCATGAGAAACAAGTAGCCATGAGCTTTGAAGGAATGTGCGAACTAGTGATCGACACGGGTAACCCGGGGTAACAACAACCTGTACCCTTACCCCTACCCACACTTACCCATACCCCCAGGCAGGGGTACGGGTTTACCCCTATTTTGCCACGGGTAAAGTAAATACCCCTACCCACAGGGTAAGGGGTATGGGTTTTATACTTAAAGATTATTTCTCAAGTTTTAGAATAAAAGACAACAAAACATTTATTAGACATTGTTCAGTATTCTATCAATGCCAATACTACAACTTAACAGTGTTAACAATTAGGATTGGCCCTGCCCAGCCCTACCCATAGGGCAGTCTATCCCAGCCCGAGGTGACTCAGATGCATGGTGAGGGGGTGGTAGAGGGGATTGAGGCTGCAGGTGGTTGGAGGTGTATGAATGGCT
>QLPA01000431.1:27632-50352 GCA_003313945.1 Lactifluus pinguis
GGGGGGGGGGGGGGCTGCAGTGGTGGTTCCACAATGGCAGTGTCACAGTGCCGTGTCAGGAGAGCGGCGGTGGCGTTGAGGCAGCGGCAGTGGCATCAGGGCGGCAGTGGCATCAGGGCACGTTGGGGGAGCAGCAGTGGCAGTGGCAAGAGGATATGGCAGTGCAGCGCAGCGTCGGGAGAGCGGCGGTGGCATTGAGGCAGCAGCAGGGGGATCAGGGCGGCAGCGGCATCGCAGGGCGGCAGCGGCATCACAGGGCAGCAGCGGCATCAGGGCACATCGAGGCAGCAGAGGTGGCGGCTGCAAGAGGAGATGGCAGGGCGGCACAGAATGGGGGGACCCGGGGAACACTTTGGGGAGACATCATGCGAGCGCACCAGTTGCAGGTGTCAGGCTTCAAACGGTCGCAAAAGCGATGTTCAAGAGGCTATAACGCCGTGGAATGTCCACACGTAATGACCCCCCGCAGTTCCAGTGGGTGGGGGAGGCTGTCTCACAAAGGGGATGCCAGGGGACGATGGGAAATGGGAAATCAATGTAAGCAATCAAAGAAAAAAAATCATGACGCACCAGCATGTACCATGCTAACAGACAGTCAACAGAGAGGTGACGGCAACAGAGGG
Source organism: Lactifluus pinguis (assembly GCA_003313945.1). Lineage (NCBI taxonomy): Eukaryota > Fungi > Basidiomycota > Agaricomycetes > Russulales > Russulaceae > Lactifluus > Lactifluus pinguis. Next base: position 28,256 of record QLPA01000431.1, read on the forward strand.
TGAGTTGCAGTGGCAACAAAGAGGACGCAAGAGAGGCGATGGCAGAGGGTGGGTGATGGCGATGACAGTGGTGAGGGTAAGGGCAAGGGCGTCGGAAGATGATGAAAAAGAGGTAATTAGTAGTTTAGGACCAAAGAAATCATACACACCAGGTCAATTCTTGGCCTCCTCACTCCTCAGCTTGCCCACTTTGAGGACGTTATGTTGGCAGCGGTGGGAGTGGTAAGGCGGGCACATATTTCACCAGTCTAGTGAGGACAACAACAGCATGTGGCGGCGGGGGCAGCGTCCACTGGCACCACAGCGGCTGAGCGCAAGCACCCCCTCAAGCGCACTGGTGGCGGCAACGATGGCAAGGGTGACAGCGAGAGCGAGGGTGACAGCAAGGGCAAGGGCAAGGGCAAGGGCAAGGGCAAGGGCAAGGGCAAGGGACAGCGGCGAGGGCAAGGGTCTTGACAATGTGGTGACGATGACGACGACAGTGACAGTGAGAGAACGGTTTTGTTGTGCAAAGTTCGAAGTCATCTCACCGTCAGCCAGGTGTAGTTGTGACATGTGACCTGTGACCTACCCGCAGACCGGGGTATGAGTTTCATGGCCTGCGGGTCTGGGGTAGGCCAGGGTACAGGAAACGAGACCCTTACCCCTACCCGTAGTACCCTTACCCGCAAACCCTGCGGGTTACCTGTACCCATGTCCTTCCCTAGTGCGAACGCCATGGTAACAGTTCTCGTTTCAAAGTGTGTGGGAGAGATGTGAGAAGCAGTTAAAGAAGTCAACATATCAACCCAGTAGCAGACTCTGACGACATGATCACAAACATACGTGTGACCTGAAGAGGTCACAAAACATACCCGTTAAGGCAAGCGCACATGATTTTCACTGATTCGGAGCAGTCATAAAAGGCAGGTTAACGTAATATAACTAAACGGGATGACCAAAAAGGGCCTAACGGATGACCAGCAAAGGGAAAAAATCACGTGAATGGTCCTGAGAAACTTTACATGTTGCCTTACGTGTACGGGCGTGATTACGCCCGCATTGATACCTTGCGAAGCAAGGTAATTCTTGTTTGCACGATGTTGGACTCATCGTTTTCGTGCCTCTCATTGTCTGCTCACTCTATCCATCCCTCCCTGTTGCCATCCGTGGTGGCCTCCGCTGTCGTCACCAATGCTCCCCGTCTTGCGCTGCCACGCGTCTTGGCATTCCCGTCTTCTCTTTGCCACCGCTGGGGCCACCGCTGGGTGCTCCTCTTTTTTTTTTTTGACTTCCCCTGCCGGGCCTGCCCCAACGCGTCCCACAGTGCCTCCTCCGCTTCCTCTCCTCCTGTGTCTCTGCCTCGCCCCACCGCACCCCCGCCGCGCCTCCTGTGCCTCCTGCGCCTGGCCTCCTCCACCGCTTACGTCCTGCATCGGTGATTCCATCTGGACCCACTGCACTGCGGGCGGTCCACGGCGTCACGCTGCCTGCGCCGACGCCTTCTGCACGTCCTCCCCGGTACGTTGTCATGCTCCTGCCCCGCCCCACGTGTCCTGACTCCTTTTTTTTTCTTTACCTCCGCCTCCGCCACCTCCTCCTGCACCGCCGCCGCCGCCTGCACCTCCTCCTGGGCCTCGTGGGTCACTTCCATCTCCTCCGCCGCTGCCTCCGCACATCATGCGCTTCCCACCTCCCGCACCTTGACCAGCGCTCGTTGTAAGTTCTTTTTTTTGTCTTGTCTTGTGCTCTTGTCGTATGTGAGGAGTTTTTGAGCAGCTCGCCTGGCGTGCGGACCAAGCCCAACTCACAACCGTCGATTCCGAAGTGTTACCCGGAGCTCCCTGAATCCCATCAGCATCCCTGTGAGCGACAATGATGCCGATATTCGTGATACCCATGCACTAGCCAGCTACCTCGATTCACACCTCTCCATCAACCTCGTTTTCATCACAGACACGTGGCGACGGCATTCAAGCACCTTGACAAGGCAGACACAAAGGCGTTCGAATTGGCAAACCTCGAAGTGCTCATCAACGCGGTGCTGTACAAGCCGCACTTGCCCTAATGGACAGGCAGAGCCCGCGTGGAGCACGTACGTTCTTCGATTGTTGGTTCCAGGCAGTCAATGCAGAGCGTGGGCTCCCTTGTGTGCACGACAAGACCCTGTCGATCGTTGCGTTATCAGCTTTGCTCGAGATGGACCCTTCCGCCGTGCCTGCGGGGCTGCGCGATGAGTGGCCAGGCACTGTTGGTGGAGCTATCCGAGTGTTCCAAGGGTTGCCAAAGGCCGTTGAGGGTGCGTGATCGGATTTCTTCTCGCATGCGCATGCATAGAGTAGTAGGATGGGGTACCTGACCATTTTCAATAGCTCGTAGGGCGCTCCAGGATGCGTTGCATGAAGATGACGTTGAAGACAATGAAGACGAGCAACGGTATCTAAACCTGAATGAAGAAGGCGATGTGTGGGACAAGGATTCGGCATACATTGAGATGCTTGCCAAAGAGGTGTGTATTTACCCCCTCCCTCTGCGCTCACTCAAAAAATAAACCGGGTTGTTCATGACAGGGTCAACGTCTACGCGAGGCTGCCGAGCGAAAAGAGCATGAAGTTTTGGATGGTGGCTTGTCGGACATGTCAGACAACGAGGAGATTGAGGAGGAACTCGGGTTCATCTCGCCTCGGCGACAGCTCCGCCGCAACGCGCCGCACCCGTGCCTCCGCAGAGCAGCTATATGTGGTTTGTCGTGTGCACCAGGTACCCGTAAATGTAACTGACATGCCATTCCTGTGCGACTTTACCCTGCCTTGTGTACACCGTGTTCCGGGCACGCCCCTCCAACTAGTGTTGCCGCGGCTCGGCTCCGGCTAGCTTGGCTTGGCTTGTTAAGGTTCCAAGTGGGACCTTAGAGCGGAGTGCTCCTTAACGCTTACTTAAGACTTACAGCTTCGGTTCAGTGTAGACTTCGTAAACGACGAAGTCAAACTCGTATCAGATGATGAAGGGATCTCTCAGATATCCAACTTAGTTTCAACGCAATGTTTAGACTGTCGAAAAACAGACTTGGATTGTGAAACAAAACTGAGACTTAAGGTCCCAGTAGTCGCTTCAACGCGACTTAAATACATAGTGACATCATAGCCGGAAGTAAATAAGACGATACGAAACATAGCTAACACAGCTCCACAGCCATAGGGGCTGTGGACGATCCTCGTACTGCTTTTCTGTTCTTGTAGGATCAGACGCGAATCAGCAAGTCATCGCGTGGCTGTCCATCAGACTGCTTGAGGCAGTACGGTGCTAAAATAAGTCCGATCAAAGAAGCAGTGACGTACGGTGATCGGTGAGGTAACGGAACGTATGTAGGGAGGCAAGATCGATTGCGAGATCGATCGGATGTCCATCCAAACACGAGGCATTGACGTAAGAAATGAAAGAAGCACGTACGGGGAAGACGGTCCGGAACACGCGATGAGAAAGTGTATGAGTCGCCTGGAATCATAACACGGCTTGTTGCGGCTCTCCACTGTTTAGGCTCAATGAGCTGAGCCATGATTGGCTCACAGTCGACTCCAGCTCGGCTCAGCTCCGGAGCGGCTTAGCCTAGGCTAATAAATTTTGTCATTCAAATCAACCTCGTCCCCATCATCTACGGGTCCACTACCCCACATGCTTCATACATATCCAACATTTCTCTCCACAGCCATCATCCACTAATCCTTATGTCCACCAAAAGAACCTTCCCCCCCCAACAGTAAGTCCCATGATTTTCACCATGGTTACCTTATCCCTGGGCCCCCTTTCTCACTACCCGCTGTCATGCATCTGCTATCAGGCCCTGGTGTGTGGTATGGTTCCTCCCTACAGACCATTCCATTCTGAGAATTACATCGAGAGTGTACCTCTGGTGTTCAAGATTACTGGATGGGAAGTGCTCCCGAGGCGACGTGATGAGATGGATCACACGTTGGGCTGACCAGTTGTGCGGTCAACAACCACATCGGAAGGAATGGGTCCTCAAGTGAGTCATTCCCAGATTCCCGGTCTACTTTGAAATGCTCAACAAGGTTGATTGTGAGAAGACCCAGCCGCTGCTGACAGAAGATCGTCCACGGTCCCATCATCCCCCTACACACACACATATTTTGGTCAATGACATGATTTTAGGCTCAATGTCCTAGTATCTCCCTCTTTTCACTTCACTCCTCTCCTCCCATGTCATCCTGTGGGAACCAGTCATCCGTCTGTGCATTTCATCCGGTTTGTTTCCCTCTCAATCTCAACCTGCCCGTCTATTTCCGTCTCGTTCTTTGCACGATCATGATGGGCCCAATCAATCCCAGCAAATGGCAGTACCAAGTCCTAATCCGAAACCTCGTAAACTGGCTTGTAGAGCTCACTTTGGACCAGATGCAGGTGAGTCAGCCTCTTTGAACTCATTTGACTTGTCCGTTGACATCGTTGACATGTTTCAGAGGATGATGCCGGATCCATTGGCCACTCCTCTTCCAAGGTATCCCTCAGGAAACATCGTCAGAGTCATACTCCTCCAGAGAGTGTCCGCCCCGATTGTGTTCACCATTCGCCTTTCCTTCCTGTGAGCCCTTGCAAGTCTCGACGCACACCCTCTTCTCCATTCTCCTCACGCAGACAAGGACAAGGCAGACTATATACCACCCATTCCTTCGCATACCCGTCAACACTTGTCCACGCAAGCTCGATCCTCCACGCCCCATCCTCCTTATGAGCCTCCCGCTGAACGTTTTACACCCCCTCGAGAAGTATTCCGATCTAGTCCACGCGTCTCGAAGTCCAGTAAGTGCAAGAAGATGCTCAAAGTTATGATCAAGAAGGAGCCTCCCGAGATCGATCTATCTCGCCTTCCTCCCCCGTCGCCTACCGATGACCCACTCCTACTCCATGGTCGTGTGCGATCTCCACGGCGGCTAATCCCAACACACGCACGAGAAACTCCGTGACTTGAAAGTACACCTCCGGGGCCGAGTAAGCCGATATCACCATATCACCATTCAAATGCAGCGCACTTGATTTCCCCCTTCCTGGGATCCTGTCCGATGTGGATGATAATGATGATGCCAATCTTCCTGAGCAACCAGTTTTCAACTTTGCTGGGGTGGGTGAAGAACCCTGGAGTTTGTCTGCCGGTGAATACATGGGCAAATTCCGCGAGATGAATATACCTACCAAGGTTGATCCACCAACGAGCACGACCAGAGAAAGGATCGAACAGTGGGGACATCCTACCAGTCCATTCCCCCGTAAAGGCAGTCCAATTCCTGTTAAGGACGCAAACATTGAACTTGACGAAACCAGTGATCCCAGCGGTATGGATCTTCCGTTAGAGCGGCCTCAATTTCACACTAATTTGCCCGGGGATGATGATCCTCATGTTTCAGAAGCCCTCGAGGACGTCCAAAGTGAAATTGAAGCGCACCAAGAAGAACCAAAGGACACGATAATTTCGGAGACTGGAAATAGTGTCGACAAATGACTTTGTTTATGACAATCACGTTGGTGTCGCTACCGAAACCGAAGCTATACATCTCGACCAGGAGAGTAGAGATGAAGACCACGAAAGTTTTCAGGGACCGCCTACCTATCCCCAAGATGACCTTCCAGCATGCTTGGGACTCGGAGATGAAAGCGCAAGTATGGAGGGAAATACGCTGGTCAAAGAACCAGACGAATCTCCGCAAGAGAGTCACATTTCTACTCAAATTTCCGATGTCCATGGTGATAGCACACAGGACGAGCTGGTCGGAGAAGGGCGGACGGGCGAAGAGACCATAGTTCGTGCATTTTCCAAGGAACTACCACCACCACAATTCAAGTCATCGTGACGGCCTCTCCTCTCGTTCAAAGCCAATGCCGTCTTTGCGGCTCTCCAACCTCAGAGGCAAACCATCCACGATCCTGTCACCCCCACCCCCAACACCCTCAACAACACCCATCCATGAGCCGGTCGGTCATGGATGCACTAGTCACAAGGCCTTCAGTATACCACCATCCTGTGCTACCGTTGGGGTGAAGCGCAAATCAACTCCCCTCCCTGTCACAGCCCCTTACCCCAAGCGCGGCATGGCTCCTCTCAGCGTCACAAAGGCAGCAGGAGGCGGTTCCCTTGGACGTCTCGCTCGTCTTCCTGCGCCAAAATTTCGCACAAAACGCTCTAACGGCGAGACAGATGTTTTTTTTTTTTTATGTAAACAGTCCGCCTCGGAGTGGAGGAGGTTGTCGACGTGTCCCTTGGGGGCCACATTACCAAACGCTTAGCCGTAGCTGGCCAGTAAGCCAAGAGTTGATGGATAGTGCTGGTGAGTTACCTTTTGTTCTGGGGCCCTTTTCCTGCTAAATGTGGTCTAGACACGCTTTCCGCAGCAAAGCCAAAGCGAAAGTCCACCATCTCAAGCGCGTTTTCCCCACCACACGCCCGCGTACCTCATCCACATCTTCCTCACCCATGTCATCCCCCAAACACAGACAACGCACCATGCACACTAGCAACACGTCCACCTCATCGTCTCATCCCAAGCGCAAAGAACCCATAAGCCTTGTACGCACACGAAAGCCTTCCATCTCGCAACTGCGCCTTCCCAATAAGCAAGTTGAAAGCCCCAGTGCAACATTTTTTTTCGGTCCAGCTGTCCGCTGCTCAGAAGCCTCGGCAACACCTGCGCACTCGCGGCCTCTTACCCCACCGGCTGTCAGCTTATGCAAAGCATGTCAACAACTCTTCATTGCCTTCTGCAGTGATATTGATCGAGTCCTCCTGTATGACAAGCTGGTACGCACTCGGACTACCGAGGTGTTTGGTCCAAACTTCTATCGTTGCTGGAGCGATCAGGGGATTTCCGTGTCTGCTATCCGCCGGGGCTGTCCAACATCAGTTGGGAGAGGTTGCAGGCGTTTCAACCTTGGAGTTTGCTACGATCCTCTGAGCGATGTCAGTACCAGTAAAGTCCAACTTTAGGCCTCAACGGAAGACTAACACCCTTCTTTTTAGCAGCTCTACTTAAACTGCAAGCGTGCAAGCCGGTGTCTCTATTCATCCACTTCCCTTTTTTCAGTCCCATTTCCCCGCACAGGTGCCATCATGAGCGGCCTCGACACGCTGTCTGGCTGTTTCGGGTGGAGCCCTTGCTGCACCCCCCTCTGTCTTGCGTTGGTTCCTCGCTTCTGTTCCGTGCCCCTTCAAGCGTGGTTGCCTGTTTCCCCCACGTTCCTGTCGCGTTGCCCTCAAGTTCTGTCCAGTTCGTGCCTTCGTTTGTCATTCCCTCCCCGTGGACCATGATGCATGATGGGTGACGTGCGCGCTGACCGCGTACGACCCATTTCAACTTGAAGTTCATTCATTCTCAGTGTCTTGTCAACTTCCCATCCGAGTTCCGCGTGCTTGTCATGCCGCTCGGTTTCTTCCTTCGAGACGCTCAGGCGGAGGTTTCAACGTATCTGACATTCCCCCGGCCCCTTCCTCTCCAGTTTCTCAACCACATCCACAGTCATCGTCAGTTGCCCCTCTCTCCAACTTGCTGCCTGGCGCTCCGTATGCACCTGGCCTGGCGGGTGCGGCAGAGGTCCGAGGGCAGAGTCACTCTGCTTGTGTGCCCACATGCTCAATAGCGGACCAGTGGTAACGAATGTCTGGCTCAGGTAGAGAATGTTCGGTGTTTAACTCTTCCCGACAAACCCGTTTGGATGCACTGTATTGCGCAAACAATTAATTGTCAAAGTTTCGCTACGGCCGGCGCACATGTTGGGGCTAACCCATTCAGCAGAGAGCGGCAATACTCGAATTGTGCATTCCATTGTGATCTGGTGAGGGCGGATGTCCCCCTTCTTGTACTTGCAATACAAATCTAACTACGCCGTTGACGGACTTTTGTTGACAGCTTGTCATTCCCTTGCCTCATTGCCGCCTACTCCACAGCTAGTTTTTTTTTGGGATTTTCCGCTTGGCTGGGCTTTGCAACGGTTTTCATGATAAAACTGAAGGAGTTAGATGTTAATGGGCCTTTATCCCACCAAGGACTGAGCACACTGCGTCTTCTCTGAACGGATCAACAAAGTCACCCAAATGTAAGAATTGTGACGTACTAGGTCAATTGGCTGATTTTCAGGTTTTTCTTTTCAGAAATGAGTGTGGAACGTCCTTCATCTACATCACTCCAGGCTCCAGCACCTACCCGTTGACCACGAAGGGCTGCTGCAGTTGCAAACCCCCATGCTCCACCTGTTGTCGATGATGCTCCATGTCAGCGACGTCGACGTGGCCAAGCTCAAGCTGCGACCACAAATGCATCTGAAGGCATCCATTTTCCAGCCATACGGGTCCCATCAAACATCTCGGAAGCATCGCATCAACCATCTATGACAGCATCTGACAAATTGTCGCCATCACCATCGCCATGTCCTCTGTCCCCTGTATTGTCATCATCCCGGTCAACGTCCCCAACACTTTCTGAGTCTACCCATTCTGAACAATCCCAGTCTCCCGAAGTGGGTTCCCGTAGCAAGTCCAAACGTCATCAAAAGGACCGCAGTGACGTTGGTGCTGATGTCAAGACGTTTTTCCGAGTTGATTCTAATGGTGACAGGCACTGCCTATTCTGTGAGTACGTAGTCATTTTTTGCTGTTATAGTTCCTTCTGTGACTTGTCTCCGTTATGGTAGAGAGATACAGAAGGTTGAAAAGTCTCGTAAAATCAAGGTTTACGGGGAGACAACAGCATCTAGCAACCTTCGAAAACACCTATATCGCTGTCATGACGATGAGTGGTTTGGGGGCTGTGAAAAGTTGGGCATCGAGATTACATCCCGCGACAAGAAACTTCAATCGGCCCTAGCTGATTATCGACAACGACATGGTCAAGTGATATTAAAAGCATCTGATGACCCTGCCCCCCGCCCTAAATTTACGCCTGAGATATTTACTGATGCAATTGTTCAGTTCATCGTGGCGAATGACCAGGTATGAACTGATTAATCACAGTTGTAGTGTCAACTCAGCTATGTTATATCAGGCCATTAACGTCATCGAAAGCCCTCAACTTCGCTGGATATTTCTCATCCTTCATAAAGAGCTAGCGGACATGAATATTCCACACCGAACAAAGATACATGATTGCATTTTAGAGATATGGGATGAGCATCTGGACAAGTTAGCAGATGAAATGGCTGTAGGTCAAAGTGTATCAGGCATTTTGCAACGATTGCGTGCTAACATTGGACTTGAATAGGCCTCAATTGGAAAAATATCATTTACGACTGACATGTGGTCAGACCCAAATTTGACCCCATTTATGGCCGTCACGTCTCATTGGATTGAAGTGAGGGAGGTTTAGACAAGTTCTGGTATTCAACAGATTCTTCAACTTCATGCCGATCTTATTGGTTTTCACCGTGTTCCTGGCCATCACTCGGGTGTTCATTTGGCTCATACCTTCAAGTTTGTTGTGGATCGTCTTGGGATTACTCATAAGGTTTGTGTCTATCCTCTGCTATTCTATTGTAGACTTACTGGTCAACTACAGATTGGATGGGTCACACTCGACAATGCTTCAAACAATGACACCATGATGAGAGCGTTAGAAGAGGAGCTTCAAAATGTGCTTCCTCATCTAAAGTTTGATCGGGTAGAAAATCGTATCCGGTTTGTGGCACTTCAATTTGTAATTTGTCTTCTAACTTAATTACAAGTCATTATGACGACAGCTGCTTTCCCCACATCGTAAATTTAGCATGCAAGGCTGTCCTTAATGCCATCACCAACATGGATTTTGCCATGCCCAATCCCCGTGATGTTGATGGTGATACTCTTGGGGACGAATGTACAATGGTGGAGGCAATAAACTGAGACCCAATTGTAAATGTCCGAACACTAGTTCGTGTGGTACGTCACACTGTCACATTGCCATGTGCTGTAAATTGAAATTTATGAAGATCCGAGCGTCGTCCCTGCGTCGGGAGCACTTCTCTGACATAGTGGTGGCTATGGGCAAGAAGGACCTTCAACTTCTTCGTGACGTCGACACCAGATGGTCCTCAACATCACTGATGATTGAACGGGCCCTACTTCTTCGAGAGGTTTGCCATATTTTATTATTCAAATCTGTTATCTAAGCACTATCTACAGGTCATTGATAAGTTTCTCAAAAATAACGATCTCAAGGAGCTTCACAAATATCAACTTAAAACCACTGAGTGGGATGTATTAGGAGCATTCAAATCAATATTACAGGTGAGCTTGTGAAGCTGTAATTATCTAATTTTTTTGGCTAACGCTTCACTAGATTCCGCATGCATTCCAGCAGAAGCTATCTGTAGAAAAAACACCAACACTTAGCTATGTCCTCCCATGCTTTGAGGCAATGGCGAGGTCATGGGAAGTTCTCAAATCTAAGCTGCCTGAGTACGCATCAATTATCGACAAAGGGTTACATAAGCTTGAGACATATCGCCTTCGTACTGAGGTGGTTCCAGCATATGTATTGGCCATGAGTATGTGCTCACGTTTTGAAGGCGGGCTATTGATTAACCATCTATTTCAGTTACCAATCCCAATCTTAAGCTAGACTGGTATGAAGTTCACTATCCGGAGAAGGTGGCCTGGGCAAAAGCAATATTTATTGATGCTGTACGTCATTTATATTCTCAATTGTCTCCGTACTCTATACCCATTTGTTTCTAGCTTGGGGTTTATTGCGCTGACACTCGATTACCGCCTACAAGTCCCCCCGCTACCAGTTTAGATTGGGCTGATGACCTCTTGGGTATGGACACAATCCGCAATCGTACTCGACCATGGAGCCTGGAGGTTGAGGTTGAGGCATATTTGAGTGATGCACAAGTGGGCACTAGCATTCTAACCTATTGGCAGGTATGTAATTGTAACTATTCCGAGTCAGCGCATTTTTAGCTGCACCCAATCACGTCCTAACCATCGCTTTTTTGAAGGAACACCAGCTTCGTTATCCAACAATTTTCGCACTGGCTATGGATGTCATCCCCATACAAGGGTCAGCTGTTCCTTGCGAGCGCATTTTCTCATCGGCAAAAGAGACAATGATGGCTCGGCGGAATCGAATAAGTGCTGAACTAATGGAGGCCTTACAAATATTAAAGTTTTCATTTTGAAAGGGACGAGGACTAGACTTTACTGCAGGGACATCAAGGGAGGATGAGCTTGATGACATGCAGGATATGCTTGAGAAGGAGGGATTTGTTCCAGAGGACATACCATCATTCATTCGAGAGCTTGCTTTGGAGTTGGGGCATGCCTAGATATTAACAAATGTCGTCTGACAGATCGAGCGCAACTGGGCTGCAACAGCCTAGTATAGGACATTGTCCTCAACGTGATACCCTTTACACTGCTCGTTTCACCCATTTGGTCACTCGTTTCATATGGTAATTAGTAGCATTACTTAGCTATGAACGTCTGAGACTACTTAAGTACTTTGAATACATCCCTCGTCTGAGGCTTCAAGGTTTGTCTTATTCCTGTCATTCTCGCATGCCTCTTCTGTCCACTCGGAGTCCTAATAATGTTCCGCTGTTGCTGCCGCTCTGGTCCTTGTGGGACCATGACACTCCAGAGTGTGTGGTCTGGTATGCTGTGCCTGTAGACACTCCACGTCTGAAAGACTGACCTTCTGTCTCAAGCCATCGCTCTCGGCCAAGCCAAGGCTTGTCCCACGGGCCATCTCAAGCATCTTGGAAGATGTCTCTGATGGAGTGGATCTGGGCTTCGACTGGGGGTACCGCCACGTGTTGAAGGACTAAGGCGTCTCCAACGTGCCGGGGAACTGCAACTGTCACGATCTCTACCTCTACAATCTCGTTCTTGGTCACGCAGGGAGTACGATGGCGAGCGCTGCCGCCGGCGAGATGGTGAAGAAGGTGGGCTTCTTGATGGTGGCAACTGATGACGACGCGGAGGTGGGCTACGTGGATGTGCACATATGGGAGTGCGAGACTGAGACCGACGAGGAGGACCACCTGAATACGAAGAGCAGTCGCTGGAAGGCGTTCTGCCACGTGTCGGAGGCGAACGGGATCGTGGAGGGGTGCGATATTGCGGATGCTGTGATGAAATGAGGACATGAGGACATAATTCGCAACGAGGATTGGAAGCGCTACATACACTTCCTCCCCAGTTGCTCCAGCCATTGTCATGAGAAACAAACTCACCAATTGAGACTCATCCTCGAGGAGGCCCCGTGGGGAGATCGAGATGAATGCCGCACACGCATCTAAGGGTGAATATGTGGTGGATCTGTTATGGAATCAGGACACGTTATGGACCTTATGATTCCTTACTCATCCTCGCTGACTCTCGATCTTCTCGCTGACTGATGTACCACTATTGTTCTTTCCAAAACCGTCCACTGCCCTTGTTCCCCTTCTCTATTGTTCTCTTGTTTTGGTCGTGTTCTATTGTTCTTGGTTTACGCCCATTGTCTGTCCTCTTTAGTACAACAATTAGCGTACATTGTATAAGTAGGCCTCAGCTGGTAGCTTGTACCCCAGCTTCGGCTTTACTCTCAATCGACTGTTTCACCTCTCCTATCAAAGATACGAATCTCCCCTCTAAGACTTCTCCTCTTTGCTCTATCCCTCTCCTCTGCCCTAACAAGGCTTCGAAGGTTGGCGGGTGTCCTACAACACCCCAGGACTCTACGCGTCGTTACCTTGAGTAACCCTGAGTCCACAGTCTTGGGAGAGACTGAAACGAACAGAACCCTTGTTGGGACCCGGCCCTAGTCGAGCCGTAACAGGATCCCTCCGGCTTACCACCATTGTATTTCTCATCCCTTCATCAGTCCCGCCGCTTGACAAAGGCATGCTGGATAAAGCCCGCAGGGAGATGTCACGGTAATTTGGCGTCGGCGAGTTACCGGGGGTAGTGGGAGAATCTGGAGGAGGAACGGCTTGACCGCGAACAGACGCCAATTCAGCATCTGGCCGTCGATCATGATTAGATGGGCCTTGAAGTCGAAGCATATGAATGAACAGATTTGCACCTGAGCCTCAGTCGAATGTGAGGGAGACGACGAGTGACGGCCAGTGTTCAAGTCCAATCCTTCCGAGCTCGGGGGGGATGGAGGTATATGAGCGTACACAGGCGTGTGCAACGAAAGGTCGGTGGGTGAAATGTAAGCAATGATTCCAGTGTTGCTACTCTCCAGCGGCTCTTCATCGATTGGCGTGATTGGAGGAGGCGGTGTGGGCGGTGGCAGCAGCGGTGGCGGTGGCGAGGTCAGTGGACTCGTCCGGAGAGGCGACGATACAGAAGGTGCCGCAGAAGAAACTGGCCCTGGGCGTCGCGTGCGATGCAACCGACGCGAGGTGACACTGAGAAGACTCGGACTCGACAGAATGCAGTGAGATGCCCGCGCCGGCTTCGAGCAAAATACTTCCACGTCCGCTGCTGGTGGAGGAGCAAGGGTCCCTCGCTTGGGGAAAAACCCCGTCCAGGTATCAACACGATATCAGCGAGCTAGACCCTACACACTTGTCATAAGTCCAGTGCTAGCAGACCATTAAAGACAATGCCAATGACACATTGACATACCTGAAGAAAATTTTTCACTCAGGATGCCAGATAGCTTATGGGACTGCAGGGTGGACCAACATAGATGCCATTACGATGGCTGTCTCAGTGGGCGAGCTGAAGCTCGAGCGGCTCAGAGCTCGAGCGAGCCATGTGGAGTCATGAGCTTAGCCGATATTGGCATGAGCCGGCGCCCAGCTTGGCTAAGTTAATTTCGGCTCGGCTCCATCGGCTCAGTGGCTTCAAGCCGAGCCGCGGCAACACTACCTCCAACTCGCCGTCACGACGAATGGACAGGGCTGCCGTCTCGGTGCGTGCCAATGGAGCGTGTCTGTGGTGGAGATGGACTCCGAGCATTTGGCATGGTGCATGTGTTCGGTGGCTCAGATTAGCAAGTACTGGTTGTATTTGCATATTGCAAGTCTCACCAGAAGGGATCATGATTATCTTGATAGTACATTTATTTGACTGGATTGTCCTTTAGTCCTAGTTGTTATTAATGTTGTAGTGTAATCTCAAATACATTCTGCTTAAAATGCTCTTAAAAGTCCTTAAACATGCTTAAAACAACTCAAATGTTGAAATTGACCTGATTTTAAGTAAAAAAAAAGAAAATAAGTGAAAAATAAGTGAAAATAAGTGAAAAATAAGCAAAAATAAGCAATTTCTGAAGGCTGACTTGTCTTAAAATGACTTGAGGTGCTTAAAGTGCTTAAAGTGCTTAAAATACCTAGGAGTACTTAAAAGAACTTTTTAAGTGACTTTAAGTAGAAATAAGCTGCTGGGACATTTTTCTGATGTGGGATGATGTCTCAGCATCATGCTATTTAGCTAAATATACTGTAGCCCAATTCAATCCATGAACAAAGTCCGTCAATCGAAGCTTGGTATCGTGTTTACCTGCAATCCAAACTGTGTTAGATCTACGAAAATATGGCCTGTGAACTTGGGGAATCCATAAAAGAAGTTCTCCTTCATCACTACACACCCACCCATCACTCTTCAGCAGGAACTTATCCATAAAATGGTTCTCCTCTACTCGGGCCTTCTCCACATGATCTTCTGAGGACGGGCTGATATGCTGCGAAGAATCGACAGATTTCATATATTCTGTAGATGTTCCTGCCATGGCGCTTGTTCCTGCGTTCCACATCCAAATTGTGCCATCTGATGAGGCCGAGGTGATGTGCCGCCCATCTGGTGAAAATGCGACAGACATGACCCAATCTGTGTGTCCAATGAATGGGCCTGCTGCGACATCTCCTGTTTTGGCATCCCACATCCGAATCGTGCCATCGAATGAGGCCGAGGCAATACGATGTCCATCCAGCGAAAATGCAATAGAGACCACCGAATCAGTGTGTCCAGTAAACGGACCCGCTGTGACCTCTCCTGTTGCGACGTCCCACACTTGAATGGTAAGATCATCTGAGGCCAAGGCAATGCGCTCCCCATCTGGCGAAAATGCAACAAAATTGACTGGATTGGAGTGTCGAATAATAAATGGAGCTGCTACGCCTGTGGCAACATCCCACAGGTGAACCGTGCAGTCTTCTGAGGCTGAAGCAATGTGCTGCCCATCTGGAGAAAATGGAACAGATCTGATCCAATCAGCGTGTCCAATAAACGGGCCAGCTATGACCTCCCCAGTTGTGGCATCCCATACACGAATGGTGTTGTCTCCTGAACCAGAGGCGATGCACTTCCCATCGGGTGAGAACGAAACAGAGAGTACCAAACTGGTGTGTCCAGTGAATGGGCCTGCTACGAGTTCTCCTGTTGTGGCATCCCACACCCGGATCGTTTGATCGAACGAGGCCGAAGCGATATGCTGCCCATCCAGCCAGAACGCAACAGATCTGACCCACTGGGTGTGTCCAATTAATGGGCCTGCTATGACTCGCCCTGTTGTGGCATCCCATATGTAGATCGTGCGATCAGCCGAGGACGAGACAATCCGCTGCCCGTCTGGTGAGAATGCAACAGCGCTGACCGAGGAACTGTGTTCAGCCGACTGATCCAGTACCTCTCCTGTTGCGGAGCCCCACACCTGAATCGTGCGATCCATTGAGGCGGATGCAATGCGTTGGCCATCTAGGGAGAACACAATAGAAAAGATATGGTCAAAGTGCCCAGTAAACGGGCCTGCTACGATCTCTCCTGTTCTGGCATCCCACACCCGAATCGTAGCATCCGATGAGGCCGAGGCAATGCGCTGCCCATCTGGTGAGAATGAGATGGAATTGATTTTGTTGGCGTGTCCAACAAACGGGCCAACTACCACATCTCCGGTTGCGACACTCCAGATTCGAACTGTACCATCCTCTGAGGCAGAACCGATATGCTGGCCGTCTGGAGAAAATGCAACAGAGTTGATTTGATCGGAGTGTCCAGAAAATGGGCCTGCAACAAGCTCTCCTGTTGTGGAATCCCACACACGAATCGTGAAATCATTCAAGTCAGATGTGATGTGCTGGCCATCCAGTGAAAATGCAATAGATCTGCCCCCACCGACGTGTTCAGTAAATGCGCCCGTTAAAATCTCTCCTGTTGCGGCACGCCACACGAAAATGCCATTGTCTGAAGCCGAAGCAATGCGTTGCCCATCAGAAGAGAATGCAATAGACGTAAATTTAAGTTGAATGTTGTGTCGTGTAAAGGGGGCTACTACAAGATCTCCTATTGAGGCGTCCCACACACAAATCGTCCCATCTTCCGACGCCGAGGCGATTTGCTGGCTGTCCAGAGAGAATGCAATGCATGTGATCCAATCGGTGTGCCCAGTAAATGGGCCTGCTACGAGCTCCCCTGTTGTGGAATCCCACAACCGAATAGTGGAGTCGTCTGAGCCTGAGGCAATGTGCCATCCATCTGGCGAGAATGCAACAGAGTTAATTGCTTCGTCGTGTGCCAGAATCGTCATTTCTAATGCTGGCCAATGAGACAACTGGCCGTGTTCCAAGCACAGCATATGAGGAAAGTGACCAAGGTATTGCTTGACAATATAGGAAGAGGATGGTGCGAATGGCAGCGCAGAAATATAGATATGGGGAGCACTCCTTGCCATGGCCATCCCAAAGTACCGCACAAACGAGGACCCATCTTTTACGATGGCCAACAAACTCTCAACCTCGGCTTGGGAATGGGAAGGCTGTTGCGATTTTACGGAATAGTTAGTACGTGCCATGTTGAATTACAACATGTACTCGCCTTCCGCGGGTCAGACCGCAACCAGTTCCTCAATGATGACAACGCCGGTGATGCAAGGCCCACACTGCTCTTGATGCTAAGCACTTTCAGCCAAAACAGGAACTTTGTCTCAAAAAGGGATCGAAGCTTCACGAAGAGGTCCTGTTCGAAAGTAACGTGCTCTAGATGATCGTCCCAAAAAATGCAGGCATATGATAGAGCTGGTGGAATGTTCTTGGTGATTCGAGAGTCAATGTCTGGGACATTAACATTCGCAAGATATGATGACTCCAGTTCACAAATGTTGAATCTGAGCTTGTCGAGCATTAATCCAAGGCACGAATGTGCAAGCTCGCGGTGGGCATCGACCAGGTCCACATAAAATACGTCACTCTTCTTGGTGATCAGAAAGTCGCGGAATGATGTGTGGAGAGGAATGATGGGACGTGTTTGATCGGATGACGTTACATTGCTCAGCAACGAGCCGAGGTGACGGAGCATTTCAAGGACGGGATCGGAATCATCAGGGTCATCAATTGGGGCATGCAGACGAAGGGAAATCAAAGAATCGATTGAAAGCAGTTCGAACACAGCAAATAGATGCCCCATGATGGAACGGAACAGAATTTGTGCTTCATGCGGCTTGAAGTAACCTTCGAGAACTTCTTCATATAGCTTGTCCAATGGATCTTGTCCTTTCCGATCTCGAGAGTGGCCCAAGAGGTGCTGTATGCACTTTCTCTTGCTAAAGCCAAAGCTAGCAGGGGGGCTCTTTATGAATCCACTGGCAACAGCTGCCCACTGGAATAAACCCTCTGCAGCCTTTGCTAGATCGACACCATGATCCTTAAACATGTCCGGAGGGAGCTTCTTCTGAAGATACGCGAGAATATCTTGCTCTGTTTTGGCAGCCAGTTTCTCGTCATCCATGTGCAATGTGTCGACGGATGATGTTTTGGCGAATGTAGGTTCGATACCATCGTCTGGCCTTGAGGTGATGAGTACACGGAATTCGGCTGGAAGGTCAACGATATGTTCGGCAAGAAACATATGTAATCCGGTATCGCCAATGATATCTCCACTTTCATCCAATCCATCGATAACGATAAGAATCGGACGAGAAAGTGGCACGTTCTTGAGCGGTTCAACGAGAAGGCTTTCAAAAAGTGCACGATAGTCTTGTGCACCACAAAGTGACGGCTTCTCCTTAAGGACCCGACCAAGCGTAAGTTTGAACGCAGGATTGTGATATGAAAGATCGCGAGCGATTGTCGTGAACAGCTGGTATGCCTTGGTTTTCGAATGCTCCTTTTGCAGAAAAGCAAAATAAGAGCCGAGACAATTGTCATCGAAGTGACGTGCCACTTCATGTGCAATCGAAGACTTTCCCATACCCGCCTGTCCGAGGAGAACAAGGCCACGTTGAGATTTGGGATTCTCGACCCACTCGATTATATGGTGCAGGAATTCTTCGCGTGTACCTGGAAGACAACGCTTCTCATCACCATATCGCCAGCCTCCCTTGTAAGGCAATTCTCTGATTATTGCACCCAGTTCTGTGTTCCACTTGTCAGGTGGACAGTCCGATATCTTTGACACCTAAGTACGCACCAGCTTCTAGCACAGTTATCTCGGTCGTGATAGCAGCACAAGAAAGGAAACTCTCTTGCAGCTAGACAAGGGTGGTGCGATACTGATCTATTTGTCCATCCACTTGGCCGACTATACTCTTCAGAGTACGCTTGCCTACAAATCACAAGTCTGTAAATGAGTAACGACAGAGGACAGAGGCTAAGATGAAAGTACCCAGGTTCACATCCTCCGCATACGATCTGATAAATTTGGCAGATTCGGACACACATTCTAGCATCTTCTCCAGGATTTTCACCTGCCTCGACTCCGGCTTGGGGTTCTTCAAAGTGTTGGCCTCTTCCGCAAATTCAAAGGCATCGCGTATGGCCTCAAATAGCGTTTGGACGTTATCGTCACGTTGAACCTGTTGTAGCAAAGCCTAGCGGAAGTGAACACAAATGGGTGAGTGCCCCATGTCCTAGGATAAGATAAGAAGATGTACCTCAGGGATCTTTGAGAGTAGACCCCATGCTAGACTGGCATAAGGGTTCAGCTGAAGAACGAGAGTTAGCTCGGGATGGATGGACAAAAATGCTACGGGTCATACTGCTGCGATCAGAGTGACAGCGTCCATCACCCGCTTGATGACGGTAACAGCACTTTTCCATGTTGTTACTGTATTGATCTTATCAATGGCTTCCTCGGTGCGGCGGAGAGTAGCCCGTGATGTCTCTGCCACGGTCTCGATCTCCCCTACTCATTTCACAAGAGCACTGCTCTCAATAGGAGGGCCACCCTGGATACCCGACGTGAGTTGTATGGTTTCAACGTTAGTTTGGGCAGTAGGACGCACAGCACTTCCTTCAGAAACAGGGATCTCGGCTGCTGGAGGGTTTGGGGTGTTGACTGCCGCTGTCAGAGAGGAACTCGTATTTTCTGACACGGTGACCGTCAAGAAGACTGAGACCGGCTCTGCATGTCCGTCAGAACTACGAAAAATAATTTCAAGTTCTGCATGTACGACAATCAGCCAAATGTAAGAGTAAGATTTCATGAATTAGACCGACCGCGGTGGGGTTCACAGACAATCTCCTGCCTTCCAACAAGAATGTTTGTCGTCGTGAACTTTTTTCCATAAAGAGATATCGTAATTCAGGAGAGTTGTTGTACGGAACTGTGGGAGACTCAGTCTTATATAAAACAAATCACGACATTTCTCACAAGGTGTCGGCGCTCTCGTTCCATTCCACGCGTTGAGCCACGCTCCGCACAGATCGTGTCTGCCATGTCTTCTCTCCATCGGTTAGAATAACAAAATATTTTCTCTTCTTTGTAAGGAATCCGAGGGTCTTGAGACGAGGAAGATTGTGCGCTCTGAGGACTGACAGGCGGACAGAAATCAATTACCTTTGCTTGTCAGAGAGAAAACATATGACACGTACCGGTCACCTGAAGGCTCCCACTCGGTAGCATAGTTGCTAATCTGATGTTGATCAGCAGTTGAGACAGTTCTGGGATTTTGAGAACCTGGGCTAATGCGATGGTAGAGCGGCGTAATATCTAATGTGAGACACTTGTATAGCTAGTCGATGCGGAGGGAGGTCAAAGGGCATGGCAACCCCTGACCCACGCAGTCTGGACGTTGCCAAGAGGAAATCGTGGGAATTGCTCAGATTATCTCAGCCATCCCCGTGGTGGATGCTTTCATGTGGCTTCGAACCTGGAGGCATCCATGTAAGCTAATTATAAAGAGTCCCAGTAACTACTGCACACACATTATAATGTGCCCGTCAAAATATCAAATTCAGACAGGCACATTGGCTGGTAGCCATTATAATGGCGCATTTTAATAGCTATAGAGCCCATTATAATGGCTATGAGATTAGATCAGAGAGATAGATTTTTTTTTTTTTTGAATCTGAATTTGTATTCCGCAGCGCGTACAACGTGGCACAGGGGCAGTCGTGAAAGGTAACTATGCGTTATGACTAGCAGGTGGGGAAAAAAAGTAGCTGAAGGCCATAGGCCCTTGGTGTGGTAGTGTGGTATGTTATGTGGTGGTCGTGTGTATGTAGCTAAATGCATCAGGGGTGACTCTGAATGCGGTATGGGAAGAACCCTGTGCCTCAGTCTGGTTCCCAGACTGCCCGCGGTTTGTTGCAGGCCCTCGTCTCCTCTAGGAACCGGAGCAGCATTTGGATGCACTCCGAGGTTTTGAGGAGTTGTTTGAGGCTCCTAGTGTGGCCATTAGACATTAGATGTCTGTGTCGCGCGGTATCGAAGTTTCTGCAGTGCATGATGACATGCTCGATCGTCTGTATGGTTTCGCCACACTGGCATGTGACTTGGTCTGGAGTGTGCTGGGGGAAGAATCTCTTGGTGTATTCCCCGGTGAATGCGTGTCCTGTGATGAACCGATAGACGGCCCGATTCATAAAGCCTGAAACACCTTATCCTAACAAATCGTTGTATGTACGAGACAGGATTGTATCATCGAAAACCGGGTCTACCTCGGCCCCGGTCTGGCCTCCACATGCCAGTTTCCTTAAAACTTGGCACCTCCTCCTGAGAGATTCAGAGCTTTTGTCCAGTGTGTATGTGTTCTACAATCATCCCACCACTGTTGTCCTGCGAGTCTCCAGTTACCACAGGTAAGGGGTCGATGTTTGATGGGGGAGTAGGTGCATAAGGGGTGGGGGTGGCAGGGGGCGTGTCCACCTTTGCCGCGGATGTGGCTTGTGAGGCCTGTCCGCTGGCTGCTTCCTCTCTCATGCGCACCACTTTGGAATTGGGGCACTTGTGCTTCTTGGCAGTTTTGTGGGACTCGAACTTGCGTCCACATGCCTCACATTGCTGCTGGCACGTGGGAAGTTTGGCCGCTTTTGCAGCTTCCCGATCCCTTTCACATTTTGAAGCATGGCTCCTCTTCCGTGCAAGACGCCTCTTCTCCTTTTGGGCATTATTGGCCTTGTGGCTGCCCTTCTGGAGGTCGAAGAAGGCAAGGTTGCCATTTCCATCGAGAAGCTCCAAAATATATGCAAACATAACTTTTTTCACCTTGAGGACAGGGTGAGGTACAAGTGCGACAGCACACTTGACCAGGTGTGAGTGATATTGGGGAGTAAACTCAACCCAACAAAAGTTTCCAGCCTCATCCTTTTGAGCTGAGATGGCATTAGCCATGAGGTGTGTCCTTGAGAGGAACCAATGACGCCGAAAGATATTAAGGATGTCGAACACTGAGAGGTCGACATCTTTAGGAGAGGCTCTCTTTGAGGGAGCGGCCTTAGCTAGAGGGGAAGGGATGTGCTCTTGTGAGGACATGGTGGTAAAGGGGAAAGAAGATGTGGAGAGACAGATCAGAGACAGAATTAGAGAGATTAGATTAGAAAGATCAGAGAGACAGATCAGAGAGATTAGATAAGAAAGATTAGGGGAGACAGATCAGAGACAGATTTGGAAGATATAGATTGGAAAGATGGATTGGAGAGAATCGGAGAGGGATTGGAGAGAATCGGAGAGGGATCAGAGAGAATCGGAGAGGGATTGGAGAGAATCGGAGAGGGATCGGAAAGAATCGGAGAGGGATCGGAAAGAATCGGAGAGGGATCGGAGAGAATCGGAGAGGGATCAGAGAGAATCAGAGAGAATCAGAGAGAGATCAGAGAGAATCAGAGAGGGATCAGAGAGAATTGGAGAGGGAGGGGAGGGATCAGAGAGAATCAGAGAGGGATCAGAGAGAATCAGAGAGGGAGGGGAGGGATCAGAGAGAGATCAGAGG
>QLPA01000435.1:0-17754 GCA_003313945.1 Lactifluus pinguis
TCAACTCCGGTCGGACTCCGGTCGGGCTGGCGGTGGCGAAACGCGGTGGCGAAACAAAAGATCCTTTCAAGAGCGGGGTGGCGCTGGCGGAACAAAAGATCCTTTCAAGCAAGGTAAGAGCGGAAATGAAATATAAATGAGTGTGGTCAACCAAAGTTCGATTGACCATTAAATGTTCAGCGACCAGTGACTGGCACTCAAAGTGCGTCGAGAACCCCGCTGGTTCTTATTGGAGCAATAACTCATTTTTTACTTATCAGCCAAATCTCTACCACTTATCCCAATTGGACATCTCACCGTTCGGAGCCTGTGGCATTCCTTTCGTCTCAATGGCCTCTCTAAGACAAGAAGGCGGATCAGACGCTACGGGAACGCATCGTACGTCTTTGTTTCCTTGTGCTCACGTTGATCACTTACCTTTCTCGTTCAGGCCAGGTCTCGCCGCGTGTGTCAATCAATGTGCTCCCAAATGAAGTCCTCTTAGAAATCTTCGCTTGCACCCAAGAGGCTGCACGGCTCGGGTGGCCCCAGCTGGATCCACGGCTGTGGTCAAGGACATGGCATGCATTCGTACACGTATGCCAAAGATGGCGATCTATCGTATTCTCGTCTACACGCCGTCTCGGTATTTGCATCTGCTGTAGAGAGAACACTTCTGTGAAGGAGACGTTGGACGCCTGGCCGCCCTTTCTTCCTATTACAGTAGTTTCTGACAATCTTGGGGATAACATCGTTACTGCACTCGAGCACTGTGACCGCATATGCGAAATCGGTATCAGGCTAACAGGGTCACAGTATGAGAGATTCACCATCGCGATGCAGGAGCCATTTCCTGCACTGACAACACTTAGAGTTTCGTATGACATTCGGGAGCGGCCGCTGGATGACGGGAGTTGGCCAGTGCTCCCCGTTGGTTTCTTAGGAGGATCTGCTCCACGTCTTCAATCATTCATGTTGACTGGCGCTCCATTTCCGACGTTGCCTCAATTTCTTTTGTCTTGCAACGACCTTTCCGTGCTCTTCCTTGAGGAGATATCGAATTTCGGCTACATCCTACCTGAGGCAATGGTCACAGGCCTCTCCGCTCTGACCAGGCTCGAGTGCCTTTACATGAAATTCGACGAATCCGTGCTTTCTCGCCCAAATCGAATAACTCGATGTTCACTCCTCTCACACGCGCCATCCTCCCGGCTCTCATTCAATTCAAGTTTCAAGGTACCGACGACTACTTGGAGGATCTCCTCGCTCGAATCGACGCGCCTCAACTCAAATTGCTCGAAATCAAGTTCTTCTACCAGGGCTTCGACAAGGACATCTTTGACATCCGACAAGTTATCCATCATTCACAGAATTTTGGGTCGCTCAATCGTGCGGAGCTGACAATTGAATCTGATAGCATCAGCATCAAGCTTTGTCAGCCAGAGGGGACGGATCCCTCCAAAACTCTCGAACTGGTAATGATCTTCGATGACGAGGAGGAATCAGGATGGCAAGTCTCGTCTCTCTCACAGATGTGCTTCAAGTGTCCGTCTCTACTCTCCGGCGTTACAGAGATCGAAATCCTCAGCGACCCACACATCTTGGCAGATGTGGATGATTTTGAAGTCCTCGACGATCCTACTGAATGGCTGGAACTTTTCCACCTATTCACTGCTGTCCGGACCATGTGGTTGTCTGGCGAGCCGCAGTCAGATGTCGTATTGTCGCTGCAAGAGCTCAGGATGGAAAGTGTCAGGGAGGTGTTACCCGCGCTTCGACATTTTTACTTTCGCCATCCTCCGCGAGATGAATACAAGGAGGAATCCATAGAGCAATTCTTCGTCCTACCTGAGCCTGAGCCTTCTGGTCATGATTAACCCCGAGTCTGTTCTATTACCGTCTACAACGATATACCAG
Source organism: Lactifluus pinguis (assembly GCA_003313945.1). Classification (NCBI taxonomy): domain Eukaryota; kingdom Fungi; phylum Basidiomycota; class Agaricomycetes; order Russulales; family Russulaceae; genus Lactifluus; species Lactifluus pinguis. The sequence continues at coordinate 1,897 of QLPA01000435.1, forward strand.
TCCTAGGTCTTGTTTTTATGTTGCCATTTCTCGTTGATTACGATTTCTCCCAACTTTCACACGTAGAGTACATGCTCATATAATAAGAAATGGTTCATACTGTCTTTACCCAAAGCACACGTTATCAACCCCCGGCGTGCCCGCTCAATGTGTGTCAGAATGATCCTCAGGTCCACTTCTTGGTCATGACACCTGAACAGGTCAGACCCGTAACCTGTTAGTATCCCACCCTGTATCTCCCATCGGAGTCCCGCTACTTTTCAAAAGTCCAGGCAGAGTTAAGATGGCCCCACACCGCCTTTGGAATTCATAAATGGGCAGTTGTCGTTGCATCAATTCAATAAGTAAACAAAGGATCTCAAACATCATGTACCAGTACTCTTCTATGAACAAGGCTACAGTGTACGCATGCATGAGATGTGTGGTATCTCAACAGAGAAAATCGTCATGCTCCCCATGTTCGGTCCACACGAATGGGGGAGTCGATATCTAACATGCGTTGAGGGACCGCGGCGCGTTGCGGTGCAACAGCTCCCACCATCCACGTTCGAGGAAGTCCGTGAGGCTGGCACGCTCGGCGACTCCGGTCCATGGACTGTTGCAACACGATCCGAGAGATGGACCGTGTCGAACCGCCACGCGCGGCCTTTATGTTTGCCTACACAGAGTATCACGCGGTCTGCCCAATCGACTCGCGTCTCGACAGTGAGGGATGGCCATGCAGATCGCAGAAAAAAGGATGTATGTCAGGCACATCATGCCGTTCCTCGGGATTCCTGTAGGAGAAGATGGCACGGGTCGGGCCCTGGACGGGGTAGGTGTGATCAAGAAGTAGCAGCGTAAACCGTGAGATGCATGTGAATGTAGAGAGAGAGGTGGAAGTGAAGGGAAAGTTCGTCAGAGAGGTAAGGCGTCATCAATCTAGAGAAAAAAATAGACACCGCATGTGTGATGGCCAGCACCTTCATTTCGAGGGTGAGCAGGAAACCGTGTCATTTTTTCGACGCTGCTAGCCAATCTAATTCAAAAGTCATGAAGTGAGAGCACGATGGCCTAACTTTATTGGGTATCATTTAGCGGAGAATGAAAGTTAGCGGTGTCACGGTGGCATTGCGGTGACCAACGAAAGTTCAACAACGTTCAACGACCAGCGACTGGCAGTGGATGTGCTATACAGTACTGAAGGTGCGTCGAGAATCCTACTGGTTCTTATTGGACAAGAATCTGATCTTTCCACTTATTAGTAAATCCATAATCCGGTGTTGGTTGACTCGGAAAGCCTTCGTCAAGCTCCCAATTGAACAGTCTCGCCATTCGGAGCCTCTGGCATCCCTTCCATCACAATAGACTTGGGTAGCTTTTCTAAGACAACAAGGCATGTCGGACGTTACCGAAAAGAATTGTACGTACTTTTTTTTTCTTCCACCCACGCCGATCACTTACCTGTGGTTCAGGCCAGGCCCGGGGCTCGCCACATGTGTCAATCAATGCGCTCCCAGATGAAGTCCTCCTAGAAATCTTCACTTTCACCAGAGTGGCTGTATTGGCCCCGCCGCTCCAGCCGTGGCCGGATCTGTGGTTAGGGACATGGCGTGTGTTAGTACACGTATGCCAACGATGGCGAATTGTCGTATTTTCATCCCCACACACTCTCAATCTTCGCATCTACTGTGCAGAGAAGCCTTACGTGAGGGAGACGTTGGATGTCTGGCCGTCCTTTCTTCCTATTGACGCAGTGTCTTACAATCTTGGGGATAGCATGGTTGCTGCGCTCAAGCACCGTGACCGCATATGCGAACTCTGTATCAGGATAACATGGCCACAATATAAGAAGTTCAAAACCGCCATGCAGGGCTCATTCCCCGCAATGACGCGTCTTAAAGTTTGGTATGACTTTCGGGAGCCGTCGCTGGATGACGGGAGTTTGCCGGTGCTCCCCGTTGCGTTCTTAGGAGGATCTGCTCCACGTCTTCAATCATTGACGTTGACAGGTGTCCCATTTCCGACGTTGCCTCAATTTCTTTTGTCTTGCAACGATCTTTCCGAACTCTCCCTTCATGATATAACGGATCCTGCCTACATTTCACCTGAGGCGATGGTCACAGGCCTCTCCGCTCTAACCAGGCTCAAGATTCTTTACATCGAATTCGACGAATCCGTGGTTTCTCGCTCATATCGAATCACTCGATCTCCACCTCCAGTCACACGTGCCATCCTCCCAGCTCTCATACTCTTCGATTTTGAGGGTACCGACGAGTACTTGGAGGATTTCCTCGCCCGAATCGATGCACCTCAACTCAAAACGTTCGAGATCAGACTCTTCTACCAGGACATCTTTGACATCCGACAAGTCGTCCATCATTTACGAGCGTTCGGGTCATTCAATCGTGCGGAGATGATACTTGATTGTGACGGCATCTGCATCAAACTTTGTCAGCCAGAGGGGACGGATCCCTCCAAAACTTTCGAACTGTTGATCTCCGATGAAGCCGAGGAGTCCGGTTGGCAAGTCTCGTCTCTCGCACAGATATGCTCCCAGTCTCTGTCTCTACTTTCGGGCGTTACAGAGATCGAAATCCTCAGCGACCCATACGGTTCGGGTGAGGATATCTTTGAGGTCCTCGACGATCCTACCGAATGGCTAGGACTTTTCTGCCCATTTACTGCTGTCCAGACCCTGTTTATTTCAGGCGATTCGCAGTCAGATGTCGTATCAACGCTGCAACTGCTCAGGATGGAAAGCGTCATCGCGGTGTTGCCTGATCTCCGAAATTTGTATTGTTCTTATGATCCGCGAGATGGCTACGAGGAGGAATCCATAGAGTTATTCTTCGAGCCTGAGGCCTGAGGCCCTCAGCCTTCTGGTCATGTGTTTAGCTCCGAGTCTGCTCTATTACCATCTACGATAATATACCAGCCCAAGTCTTGCTCTACGTTGCCATTTCTCATAGGTCCCATTGATTCTGATTTCTCCCAACTTTCACACGTCGAGTACATACTCATATAATCAATACTTTTTTACCCAAAGCACATGTTATCATCTCCTAGCGTGCCTGCTCAATAACAGTCCTCGGATCCACTTCTAGGTAATGACACCTGGGCAGGCCCATAACTTGTTACTAGTTTTTAGCATTGGACATGTATCAGATCCTGAGGCTAGGTAGATAGTAAGTGACCTAGAAGTGAAGCAAATAGTGATAAGATACTAACCTCAGTCAGAAAGAGAAAAGACTGAGATGCGCGGAACACAATAGTTACAGTACTTAAGGTGGGAAGTAATTGAGATCATTAGCAAGTCAATATGTCCATAATATAATGTGGAACGCAATGAGAAATGAAAGATCGAGTCCAATTAAGATAAAACGCTGGTATCTTCGGGTATCAGCGGTCACGCGTCACGTCACGCGTCGCCGTAGTCGTCGAGTCGACTTACGCCTTGCGAGGCTGCGCTCCCAACATTTAGCACCCTGTACCTTCCCTCCGAGTCCCGTCTACTTTTCAAAAGTCCGGGCAGAGTTCCATATCGCCTTCGAAATACATGTAACTTATGAGCAGTTCGTTTGTGTCGATTCAATTTCAATTTACCAAAACAGGGCGGTCTGTCACATCACGCCGTCTGCGGCCGCCATCCTCTGCCCTCTGCCTTCCTTCAACTGGCCTTGGCGGGACAAAAGATCTATTGAGTGTACCAACCACGTTCAGCGACCGGCGACTGGAACTAGATATACAGTACTGGAGGTGCGTCGAGAACCTCGCTGGTTCTTATTGGAGAAGTAACTAATTTTTACTTATTAGTAAATCCCTAATCAGGCGTTGCTCGAAAGCCCATCTCTTCAAGCCCCCATTTAGACAGTCTCACCATTCGGATCCTGTGGCATTCCTTCTATCTCAATCAACTCGGATGGCCTCTCTAGGACAAGAAGGCGGATCAGACGCTATGGGAAGGGATCGTACGTCTTTGTTTTCTGGCGCCCACGTTGATAACCTACCTTTCTGGTTCAGGCCAGGTCTCGACGGTGACAAGTGTGTCAATCTATGCGCTCCCAGATGAAATCCTCTTAGAAATCTTCGCTTTTATCCAAGCGGCTTCATGGATCAGGTGGCTCCACCTGAGTCCATGGCGATGGGTAAGGATGTGGCATGCGCTAGTACACGTATGCCAAAGATGGCGATATGTCATGTTCTCATCCCCACTCCGCCTCAATCTTTGCGTATACTGCAGAGAGAGCACTTCTGTAAAGGAGGCGTTGGATGCCTGGCCGTCCTTTCTTCCTATTGCAGTACTTTCTGACAGTCTTGGGGATAACATCGTTGCTGCACTCGAGCACCGGGACCGCATATGCGAAATCGGTATCACGCTAACAGGGTCAGAATATGAGAGATTCACCACCACGATGCAGGAGCCATTCCCCGCACTGACAAGACTTAGAATTTTGTATGACATTCGGGAGCCGCCGCTGGATGACGGGAGTTGGCCAGTGCTCCCCGTTGCGTTCTTAGGGGGATCTGCTCCACGTCTTCAATCATTCACATTGATTGGTGCTCCATTTCCGACGTTGCCTCAATTTCTTTTGTCTTGCAACGACCTTTCCGAGCTCTCCCTTGACCAGATATCGGATTTCGGCTACATTCCACCCGAGGCAATGGTCACAGGCCTCTCCGCTCTGACCATGCTCAAGCGCCTTTACATCAACTTTGAATACATTGGTTTTCGCCCAAGTCGAATAACTCGTTGTTCCTCTCCTCTCACACGCGCCATCCTCCCAGCTCTCATATTCTTCGGTTTTAAGGGTACCAACGAGTACTTAGAGGATTTCCTCACTCGAATTGATGCGCCTCGACTCAAATCGTTCCAGAACACGCTCTTCTACCAGGACATCTTCGACATTCGACAAGTCGTCCATCATTCACAGAATTTCGGGTCGCTCGATCGTGCGGAGGTGACAATTATCTTTGATAGGATCAGCATCACACTCTGTCAGTCAGAGGCGACGGATCGCTTCAAAACTCTCGACCTGACAATCGACCACATGGGGGATTCGGGATGGCAAGTCTCGTCTCTCGCACAGATATGCTCCCAGTTTCTGCCAATACTTTCTCTCGTTTTAGAGATAGAAATCGTCAACGACCCATTCTCCGTGTGTTCTCATGATTTTGAGGTCCTCGGAGATCCTACTGAATGGCTGGAACTTTTCTGCCCATTCACTGCCGTCCGGACCTTGCGGTTGTCTGGCAAGCCACAGTCGGATACTGTATCATCGCTGCAAGAGCTCAGGATGGAAAGTGTCATAGAGGCGTTACCCGCACTTCGATATTTGTACTTTCGCCATCTTCTGGGAGATGAATTCGAGGAGGAATCTATAGAGCTATTCTTTCTTCCTTCCTGAGCCTGAGCCTTCTGGCCTTGTGATTAGCTCCGAGTCACCGTCTACAACGATATACCAGCCCTAGTCTTGTTTTATGTTGCCATTTCTCTCAAAGCAGACTCGGATGTCATCATCTCTTGCATCATTTCCTAGTGTGCCGGCTTAATAGCAATCCTCGGATCCTTTTCTAGGTCATGATACCTAGGCAGGCCAGGCCAGTAACTTGTTACTAGTTGTTAGCAGCCTACCCCAGCACCTTCCCTCCAAGTCCCGTGCTCTAAAGTGGGGCAGAGTTTGAATGGCTCTACCTCTGGGCGTCAATTTACCAGAACAGGTGGTCTGTCACATCACGCCGTCTGCAGCCACAGTCATTGGCTGGCGCGTGCTCGTGCACCTGACCTGTCACAATCCTCGGTGTCACAATCCTCGCGGCTGGCGGTGGCGGGTGGCGGAACGCGGTGGCGGAACAAAAGAGCGGGCTGCGGTGGCGGAACAAAAGATCCTTTCAAGCACGGTAAGAGCGGAAATGATATATAATGAGTGTGGTCAACCAAAAGTTCGATTGACCGTTAAATGTTCAGCGACCAGCGACTGGCAGTGGATATACAGTACTCAAAGTGCGTCGAGAACCCCGCTGGTTCTTATTGGAGCAATAACTCATTTTTTACTTATCAGCCAAATCTCTACCTCTTATCCCAATTGGACATCTCACCATTCGGAGCCTGTGGCATTCCTTTCGTCTCAATAAACTCGGATGGCCTCTCTAAGACAAGAAGGCGGATCAGACGCTACGGGAACGCATCGTGCGTCTTTGTTTTCTTGCGCCAACGTTGATAACTTACCTTTCTGGTTCAGGCCAGGTCTCACCGCATGTGTCAATCAATGCGCTCCCAAATGAAGTCCTCTTGGAAATCTTCGCTTTCGCCCAAGAGGCTATACGGTTCGAGTGGGACGAGCCGGATCCACGGCTGTGGTTAAGGACATGGCATGCGTTCGTACACGTATGCCAAAAATGGCGATATGTCGTGTTCTCATCCCCACGCCGTCTCGACATTTTCATCTTCTGCACAGAGAACACTTCTGTGAAGGAGACGTTGGATGCCTGGCCGTCCTTTCTTCCTATCGCAATATTTTCTGACGATCTTGGGGATAACATCGTTGCTGCACTCAAGCACCGTGACCGCATATGCGAAATCGATATCACGCTAACAGGGTCAGAATATGAGAGATTCACTACTGCGATGCAGGAACCATTCCCCGCACTGAGAAGACTTGAAGTTTGGTATGACACTCGGGAGCCGCCGCTGGATGACGGGAGTTGGCCAGTGCTCCCCGTTGGTTTCTTAGGAGGATCTGCTCCACGTCTTCAATCATTCGTGTTGACTGGCGCTCCATTTCCGACGTTGCCTCAATTTCTTTTGTCTTGCAACGACCTTTCCGAGCTCTCCCTTGACGAGATATCGGATTTTGGCTACATCCCACCCGAGGCAATGGTCACAGGCCTCTCCTCTCTGGCCAGGCTCAAGTATCTTGAGATGAAATTCGACGAATTCGTGGTTTATCGCACAAATCAAAAATGTCGATGTTACTCTCCTCTCACACGCGCTATCCTCCCGGCTCTCATAGAGTTCAAGTTTCAAGGTACCGACCAGTACTTGGAGAATCTCCTCGCTCGAATCGATGCGCCTCAACTCGAATCGCTCGAAGTCAAGTTCTTCAACCAGGATATCTTTGACATTCGACAAGTCGTCCATCATTCACAGAATTTGGGGCTGCTCAATCGTGTGGAGGTGACAATTGAACCTGAAAATATCAACATCAAACTTTGTCACTCAGAGGGGACGGATCCCTCCAAAACTCTCGACCTGATAATAATCACCGATGACGTCGATGTGTCAGGATGGCAAGTCTCGTCTTTCGTACGGATATGCTCCCAGTGTCCGTCTCTACTCTCTGGCGTTACAGAGATCGAAATCGTCAGCGACGCGGACGAACTCGACTTCACAGAGCCGGAGGATTTTGAGGTCCTCGAAGATCCTACTGAATGGCTGGAACTTTTCCACCTATTCACTGCTGTCCGGACCATGTGGTTGACTGGCATACCACAGTCACATACTGTATCATCGCTGCAAGAGCTCAGGATGGAAAGTGTCATGGAGGTGTTACCCGCGCTTCGACATTTTTACTTTCGCCATTGTGCGGAAGATGAATACAAGGAGGAATCCGTGGAGCAATTCTTCCTACTACCTGAGCCTGAGCCTCCTGGTCATGTGATTAGCTCCGAGTCTGCTCTATTACCGTCTACAACGATATACCAGCCGTAGTCTCGTTTAACGTTGCCATTTCTCGTCGATTACGATTTCTCCCGATTTTCACACGCAGAGTACATGTTCGTATAATAGGAAATGCTTCATACTGTTCTTACCCAAAGCACATGCTGTCGCTGCATAACCAAACAAAGGATCTCAAAAGATCATGTACCAGTACCCTTCTATGATCAATTGCCCAGGATATGTGGCCAGGTAGTCAAACTACAATGTATCGAGTGAATCGCGCTGCGAAGCCTTACAACGTATCGACCCGATCGGGCCAGCGCGCCCGCTAGTAATCCAGCGGACATACCATATTAGGAAGAGTGGCGCGGGCCCTTTGGCTCGGCAACCCTATAGTGCCCTTTGCCGTTGCCGACACTCCTTGCACCTTTTGCCGTCACCAAGGTTGCAAACATTGCCGACATTCCTTGCTGTCACCAAGGTTGCTGCCGTCACTGATGTTCCTTGCCATTGCCGTCATTCTTTGCCATTGCCAACGCTCTTACTGATGGTCTGACACTGCTGATGCCGACGACATCCCTTGCCGACATTGCCACCAACTAATGCTCCTTGCCGTCAACTACATCTGTTGCTGACATTGCCGTCGACAACACTCCTTGCCATCACCAAGGTTGCTGCCATTGCCGGTCCTACTGATGGTCTGACACTGCCAATGCCAACAACATCCCTTGCCGACATTGCCGTCAACAACATCCCTTGCCGACATTACCGTCAACAACATCCCTTGCCAACATTGCCGTCAACAACACCCCTTGCCGATATTGCCGTCAACAACACCCCTTGCCGTCACTAAGGCTACTGCCATTGCCGGTCCTACTGATGGTCTGACACTGCCGATGCCGACAACATCCCTTGCCGACATTGCCGTCAACTATATCCATTGCCGACATTGCCATCAACAACACTCCTTGCCGTCACTAAGGCTACTGCCATTGCCGGTCCTACTGATGGTCTGACACTGCCGATGCCGACAACATCCCTTGCCTATATTGCCGTCACCGACTCACCTTGCCGTCACCAAGGTTGCTGCCGTTGCTGGTCCTACCGACACTGCCAATGCCGACAGTAAACTTTCAGAGACTGCCAAACTGCTGCCATATACAGCACTTAGTACTATTAAAGAGTACATTAGTGTTATTAGTAAGTATACAACACTTAATACTTAGTACATTAGCGTTACCGGTAAGTATACAACACTTAGTACTTAGTACATTAGCGTTACCGGTAAGTATACAATACTTAGTACTTAGTACGTTAGTGTTACTAGTAAGTATACCACACTTAGTACTTAGTATGTAGTAAGTACACCACACTTAGTACTTAGTACATTAGTGTTACTAGTAAGTATACAATACTTAGTACGTTAGTGTTACTAGTAAGTATACCACACTTAGTACTTAGTATGTAGTAAGTACACCACACTTAGTACTTAGTACATTAGTGTTACTAGTAAGTATACAATACTTAGTACTTAGTACGTTAGTGTTACTACTAGTAAGTATACCACACTTAGTACTTAGTACGTTAGTATTACTAGTAAGTATACAACACTTAGTACTTAGTACATTAGTGTTACTAGTAAGTATACCACACTTAGTACTATTAGAGCGTACATTAGTGTTACTAGTATATATACAACACTTAGTGCTAGTACCATTAGAGCGTACATTATCCCTCTCTGACCCTTCCCTCCATATAGTAGGAAACCTGGTCTCTTTGGTGCCCACATGTCCATTTTTCAAAAAAGCGTGAGTAGAGGTGTCCACAATATCGCGTTTTCATTGTCGCCTGATCTTTTTCGTGCATTTGACTTAGCCATTGAGCATCTTTGAGCACCCAAAGGGTGTAAAATGTTATGTGTTGTATACTTACTAAAAACCAAGATTGTAGAGCTAATACTAGTAGTATTGTATACTTAGTAACCCTAATGTACGCTCCAATACTAAGTGCTGTATACTTAGTAGTAACATTAATGTATGCTTTATAACTAAGTACTATAAACTAGTGTACATTTTGTAACTAAGCATGGTAGAGCTAATACTAGTAGTACTGTATACTTAGTAGCACTAATATACGCTCCAATACTAAGTGTTGTATACTTACTAGTAACATTAACTCAATGTAAGCTTTATAACTAAGTACTATAAGCCTAATAGTACTAGTGTACACTTTATAAGTGAGCATTGTAGAGCTAATACTAGTAGTATTGTATACTTAGTAACACTAATATGCGCTCTAATACTAAGTATTGTCTACCTCACTAATATACACTCTAATACTAAGTGTGTTGAGATAGCACTGGCAGTTATATGTCTTATACAAGTTAGAATTTGGCCTACTTAGATCTAAGAACTTGTTAATATAAAGGCTTGTATAAAGGCCTAATACACTCTAAAGGTTTCTATACTAGTAAGTATACAACACTTAGTATTGGAGCGTACATTAGGGTTACTAAGTATACAATACTACTAGTATTAGCTCTACAATCTTGGTTTTTAGTAAGTATACAACACATAACATTTTACACCCTTTGGGTGCTCAAAGATGCTCCTATATGGAGGGAAGGGTCAGAGAGGGATAATGTACGCTCTAATGGTACTAGCACTAAGTGTTGTATATATACTAGTAACACTAATGTACGCTCTAATAGTACTAAGTGTGGTATACTTACTAGTAACACTAATGTACTAAGTACTAAGTGTTGTATACTTACTAGTAATACTAACGTACTAAGTACTAAGTGTGGTATACTTACTAGTAGTAACACTAACGTACTAAGTACTAAGTATTGTATACTTACTAGTAACACTAATGTACTAAGTACTAAGTGTGGTGTACTTACTACATACTAAGTACCAAGTGTGGTATACTTACTAGTTACTAAGGACTAAGTGTACTTACTAGTAGTAACACTAACGTACTAAGTATTGTATACTTACTAGTAACACTAATGTACTAAGTACTAAGTGTGGTGTACTTACTACATACTAAGTACTAAGTGTGGTATACTTACTAGTAACACTAACGTACTAAGTACTAAGTATTGTATACTTACCGGTAACGCTAATGTACTAAGTACTAAGTGTTGTATACTTACCGGTAACGCTAATGTACTAAGTATTAAGTGTTGTATACTTACCAATAACACTAATGTACTTTTTAATAGTACTAAGTGCTGTATATGGCAGCAGTTTGGCAGTCTCTGAAAGTTTACTGTCAGCATTGGCAGTGTCGGTAGGACCAGCAACGGCAGCAACCTTGGTGACGGCAAGGTGAGTCGGTGACGGCAATATAGGCAAGGGATGTTGTCGGCATCGGCAGTGTCAGACCATCAGTAGGACCGGCAATGGCAGTAGCCTTAGTGACGGCAAGGAGTGTTGTTGACGGCAATGTCGGCAATGGATATAGTTGACGGCAAGAAGCATTAGTTGGTGGCAATATCGGCAAGGGGTGTTGTTGACGGCAATATCGGCAAGGGGTGTTGTTGACGGCAATGTCGGCAAGGGATGTTGTTGACGGTAATGTTGGCAAGGGATGTTGTTGATGGTAATGTCGGCAAGGGATGTTGTTGACGGCAATGTCGGCAAGGGATGTTGTTGGCATCGGCAGTGTCAGACCATCAGTAGGACCGGCAATGGCAGCAACCTTGGTGACGGCAAGGAGTGTTGTCGACGGCAATGTCAGCAACAGATGTAGTTGACGGCAAGGAGCATTAGTTGGTGCCATAACTTGGTGGCAATGTTGGCAAGGGATGCCGTCGGCATTGGCAGTGTCAGACCATCAGTAAGAGCGTCGGCAATGGCAAAGAATGACGGCAATGGCAAGGAACATCAGTGACGGCAGCAACCTTGGTGACAGCAAGGAATGTCGGCAATGTTTGCAACCTTGGTGACGGCAAAAGGTGCAAGGAGTGTTGGCAATGGCAAAAGGCACTATAGGGTTGCCGAGCCAAAGGGCCCGCGCCACTCTTCCTAATATGGTATGTCCGCTGGATTACTAGCGGGCGCGCTGGCCCCGATCGGGTCAATACATTGTAAGGCTTCGCAGCGCGATTCACTCGATACATTGTAGTTTGACTATGTGATGTGGCATCATCAACAAGAGAATTGGTCTGCATGAATGCGGATGTCGATATCTAGCATGTGTTGACGGGCCGCATCTCCCACCACCCACGTTCGAGGAAGTCCGTGAGGTCGACACACTCGTCGACTCCGGTCCACGGAATGCTGCACCACAATCCGAGAGATGGGCTGTGTCGAAACCCCACGCGCGGCCTTTATGTTCGCCTGCACAGACTGTGGTCGTGGACAGGCGATCGCAGAAAAAAGAAATTCATGCCAATCCTGTCGTTCCTTGGGATTCATGATGACACAGGTTGGGCCCTGGACGTGGTATGTGGAAGAAGTAGATGTGAATATAGAGAGACATGTGGAGGCGAAGGTGAAATTCATCAGAGGGAGAGGCGCCGACGTGGTATGATGACCAGCCAGATCTTGAGAAAACGCTCTCTTCACCACACTTATAAATTAGAATGGCTAGCAGCTTCCTGGAATAAGCGACACGGTTTCCTGACGTCCGTATTCTGCGCCCAGCGGGATGATTGATCTCCGTGAACGTGGTTGATCTCCGTTCATGACCGACATGACCATTCAAGCTCCGCCTCAAGAATCGACCCACAATAATTTCTTACTCTGCCATACTTTGAAATGAGTCCTCATAAGTACGTCGAAATCCTATCTAGCTTGGTATTCACCGATTTTTTTAAACAGGAATACTCGAAAGCCTGGGTCCGTTAGTCGGAAATCGTCAGGGTCTCAACAATATAGTACTAATATTAATGCCCGCTAGTGCCAGTGGGAAATGACCCTCTTCTCCCAAGGCGCGTCACAGTTACGCCAACTCGTGATGGCCATGCGCGCTACTCTATATGCTCTACTATATCCAACCCCTCCTTCGGCCACACCCATCATTCGGACTGTCACACAGTGTCACACCTGCTTCATGTGATGGACAGGGACTTGCCGTGATGTCCTACCGGCCACTAGGATTGGCTGCATGCCACCTTGAGGAATGGGGAACTTGAAGTCAGTGACCTGCTGGCACTTTTCTTTCGATGTTATATTTGTATACAATTGCATGTAGCTAATAAAAAGAGACATTCCTTGAGCTTCAAACATGGAATTGAGAACTTGCCTCCCTCACGTCATGTTCCAAATACGGTATATTGACGGGCCGCGTGCAGCTGTAGAGCTTCAGCCACATCGGACAGCACGTGACTTAGCCCTCCGAGTCTCCCACGCACAGACCCGGCAAGTCGGCAAGCGTGACAGTTCACCTCTTTTTCGTTCTCATTAAAAAATACACTGCATGCCCCCAAAATGCCTGAGATAACATAAAGATGTGTATTAAATGACACCTACGAAATATAAAACGACGCGGACCAGAAATGAGTGAGATATAACAAAGTGTCCGAATGATGGGTGTGGCCGAAGGGGGGGTTGGATATAGTATCCCGACTAGTAGTCCTCACAGAAACAAGGAAAGCTCTTTTTGGGGATATACCAAAGACGACGGTAGAGATGGGAATGGGGTAAAAACAACAGACAGGAACTGGAACTTGAACCAGCTAAACGCAAGGGTAGGAAAGTACTGTAGTGTTCCGGCTCATTTCCGTTCAGTTATCGCTTTCTAACCAACAGTCTGAGAACTATAGGGGTATGGTAAAAACTGAGCATTGGGCGATGGAGATGGCGATGCCCAAGGCAGAACACGGGACGATTACGCGGGGAGAAGGCTGAGCACTTCAGCTGGGCGGTAGAGAAACGGGCACGTCAACATGGGCTGGTGGTTTGTGGACCACGTTTGGGCTAAAAAGAGAGACGTTGTCAGTCGCTGAGCGTTCTAGCGTTCAGCACCATAAAAAACCTACAATTTACCCGGAACCGCGCCGATCATTGCGAGGCAGCTGAGGAGAGCAAGAGCGCTGAAGGCACGCATGGTTCTACAGTGACCGCCAAAAGAGTCGACGGATCATTTTAGCAAGCCGACGGCAGGCAAAAGACGGAGAGAACGACGTACCGAATAAAGGAAGTGGGGTGTGTAAAAGAGTGATAAAAGGCGAGAAGACAGGATCCCTCAAATGATTCGGGGGCTGGGGAAGAAGCTCAGGTGCACGTAGGCTCTTATATATCTCGGAGGGAAACCTGAGAAACAAGGGAGGATTAAGGTACCCAGGCTGAGAGCAAGCACTCACCACCTTGGGTATAGACCATCTGCATACGGGATAGCGATCCTGTCACGGTACAATACAGTATGTTTACGATACGAAGCGCTAGGCACAATCAGATACCGCAGTGCCTAATTATCGCGGGTTTTAGAGCTTATGTTCATTCGGCATCTTTGCATTCGATAAACTGTCAGTGTCAGACAGGTGTGAGACAGTCTGGGCAGAGTAGCCGTCGAGATTTGATGTAATGAGATCAAAGGAGCGAACTGTAGTACATGCGCTGCGGCACGCTACGAGGCCCAGCACTGGCATGACCGAGGAAGGCTCTGTCAACGTGAATATTTGAAAGGTCAGTGTGATGTCTGAAAGAAATCGCAGGTATCACAGCGCGTAGCACAGACTTCTAGTTTCAGGAGCTATAAGGCCTACTGTACTGTAAGGCGTCAGTGAAAAACCCGGCCAAGTATAAATTCAGGTCCCGCAAGTTCTAGGTACCAGGATCTACAGGCAAACTATTGAAGCCGACCGCGAGGAACGGATGGAACGACAGTTGGCGAACCTCCCTTTCACCGTGATGCCAAGAAGAAGATTCAGGGGGGAAGAAGGTATTATAATACAGTACAGCGGCGACGAGAGAGAGGAACTCGGAAAATTAGTTTAATGTCAATGTTAACCTTGGCCATTATGAACTGAACGCCGCCCATGTAAATCGAGATGTTTGATCCGCGACCTTGTTTAACAAAAAAGACGCTTTACGCGGTTCGAAATTTCATTAAAGGTTGTTGTGTTTTGAACGTGGTGGCACTGGTGGCTCGTTTTTTTTTCTGCAAGCCGTTGCTAACAGGTTTAGGAAATTGTACGTTCCCCGCCACATGGGCGAGTCGAAAATCGTATGGACTAAACGAAGCGCCGGCGGCGCGGACGATCATCCGTTTCGTGCCTTTCGGCAAAAAGGTCGTGAGCTAGGAACTTTCTCCCCCGGGAACCCCTTTGCCCTGCTGCGGCAGGTACGGAGGAAAGCTTGTTTGACGAAACCACATTCAAAAAAAAAAACGTTCTCACACTGCTCTCCCACAACAAGCTTTTCACTCTTTCCCGAATCTAAGAAATCGGCCGCCGTTTCCCCTGTTGTGCCTTAGTTCTGCTCCAAGCTACTGTACAGTAAGTTGGAAGGAGATAATAGACACACGGGGGACAAGCCACTGCTAGGTTCCCACTTGGGGTCAATGCACCATGTGGTTTCTGGTCAAAGAAGACGTTTGAATAGAGTCTGCCCACGCGGTGCGAGTCCCTCCGGCGAAATGCGTGAATTCAAAAATAGGCGCGGACCGATCACGTCAAATGCAAATGCTGACGCCATGTGGTAAACTTTACAGTAAAAACAAAAAGGACATCAGGTTTTGACGGACGCCACAAGGGCGCATGTCAGATACAGTAACTTATATACTAACCCGGAGGGGGTAATGGACCATGGGGGGTGTAACGGATCAGTCACGCTTGTCCCCAGCCAAAAGTTCAGACACCCGCAGCGTTTGGGCGTGACTCGCGTGACAAACCACCTTTTTTTTGTCTTTCTATATACACAATTCTACCCAAAAAAAAACACACAGTTTATGCTTGCATGTGGTACAGGATGCCATATGTCAAATTTTGTGGTGATTGAGCAAGAATTGGATGAGAAATTGAAGTGATCCATTACCCCCGCACTGGTTTATTACCACCCCCAGGTTAGTATGCTTAGTTCGTCGAAGATAATGCGTTGGTTCGAGATGAACCTAAATTGTCGTGTGAGTGGGGGAGCCCGGGGAGGGACATTACAGTTTGCAAGTGAGAGTCACTTGTCCCGTTGTGAACCCTTTTTACATACTCTTGTTGGTTCTTCTCCACCTCTTGATACACACGCCTCCAATCTACGCACTGATTCGTCTCCGCA
>QLPA01000436.1:0-17724 GCA_003313945.1 Lactifluus pinguis
GACAGGCGATGATGAAGCCCCACCTACGGAAGAGAGAAATGGGGCCGATATGAGTCCAAACGAAACACCACTCTTTCCTCGTGCACTTACCAGGGGAGAGTTGATTCGGTTTTGTAGATAAGAACTAGAGCCGTGATGAGTGCAGACCCAAGTACTACGCCATACCAACTGTTCGGGGCGTCCGGATACTATATCACTGCTAAGACATCTATTGCCGTCTGGGATAAAGATAAAACAGACCTTGAGCATCTCCAGGTAGTGTGGATCAGCGTCATTGTCAGGAGGATGCTCTCTTTTGCCATCAGCCCTCCAGAACCTCCAGTCGAATTCAGCCAACATCTGACCGATGGACTCCTTGTTCATCCAACTCCACGCCGCACGAAGGTCGTTCCGGTTCCACAGTAGAAGATGAGTGAATGTGGCAGCCAACCCCATGTTGGAACTCAATAGGAAAACGACCCACGTTCCGGCATGGTAGGGGAGTCCCTGTTGCGCAAGTAGAGTTGGATCAACTTCATACTTGTCGTTGAGGATGAGAAGTTGGTCATAAATAGTGCCGTTCTCGTAAAATAATTCCTGGGAAAGCTGTCGATGGACGTCAATGTGGGCGGTGATGAGATCGTGCGTAACCTACGAAAGGAAAATTCTTAGATTCCCAGATGTTGTTGTAATAAACAACCACGAAGACGACCCTATCGGGAAATTGAATTGTCAACTCGCGGTGATAATCATAATGAAACATGGCTGAAGACTTACATGCACAATAAATATCCGATCAAGTTGGAGAACTGGGAAACACCTGTGAGCTCTAATTCGGCAAAGGTCGAGTACCGATTCATGCACCTGAGCCCTCAGCGGGATAGCAAATGGATTCGTGCCTGATGAGATGTACTGCCAATCGAAAGATACAGAGAGGAGACCGAGCCCTTCGTTTCCATTCGATCCACCAAATACGCGGGTGATGTCCAGGGATCTCGGATTCGCGAGACAAATCACAGAGAAACCCGTCAGTAGAGGAAATATCCATTCAGGAAATATCTCCCAAATGAAAATGCTTTATCTGAATCAGTTATCTGGTCAAACACCGTAGTATTGAATAGGAGCTCACGCAAAGAACGCGATATAAAAAAGTCTCATTCTCTTCTTGTTGCCATAATTTTTCGTACTTCCGTCCTGATAGAACGCATCAAACATGGACACCAGGGGTAACACGCCAGGATATAGCATTTTGGATGGGTACAAGAGGATCGCTGAGGGAAGCCTGCCATCAGCACAACATACCCATGAGATGAATGGAGAGACGCACGCCTCATTAACCCCCCGATTCCGTAGCCGAGGAGCTGACTTGAGAACAAGAGGAAAATAGACGCAGTTCCATTTGGCGTGATATTGTAAAACAGACGCTGTACCGCAAGGACCTCCGTTCCCAGAGCTGGGATCGCAGCAGCGCTTGCCATTATGACTATGAACGCATTCTCTTTCTTATTGAAAGGGCCCTGCGTACGAAGTGGTCATGAGATATGCGGATGAAGAGTATCTAAAACCTACTTACTGGGTTTAGGTAGTAGAACCATCCCCAGCGAGGAATAACCACTTCCATTGCTGTTCCAATCACATAACCGATGAGTGCAAGGAACATAGTAGAGACCAGGACTGTTTGCTACAGCCGACCTTAATAAGGCTCGAAAAACACAGTGGGTTGCTTACCGGTTTGAAGTAATAGATCTCCGCTATAAAAACCTTCGATCAGCTATGGCGGTCATCCATTGTTGAAAGGAATGCTTACCGAGAATCCCGCCAAAAACAGAGAGCCCTATACCGATGAAAAACGAACGGAACGTCCAAGGGTTCAACGATGGATCATCCTCGATAGAAATGACATTTGTGACGATATCCCGCTCGTTTTGGAGGACCCCGGTAATGTCAGTTTCAGTCGTTGACTCTACATCAGTCTTAGAGTAGATGGTGTTTCCTGATATGTCACCGTCTACCTGCTTCTCATTGGAGAGCGGGGACACAACTGCCGAAGGAGACTCCATGCAGACTATCTCTGGAGCCAGGGGCAGTAGAGAGAAGGTTATGCTCTGTGTCGCTGATCCTGCAGCCCTTTTTAAACTGCATAACTGCCATAGGTCCCGAGGAAATAATGGTCCGCGTAGAGAGAATATGGTGTTACGCTAGAAAAATTTGACGCAAAGGGATGCGTCAGGCCGAAAACAGGTCACGTCGGGGCGGAACTCCCAATCTCGGGTACAAGGACACGAAAATTAATGGAGCTCCCGAGGCTCCGTGGGTTCCCAGTCGATGAAAGATAAGGCAAAAATTGGTGCACGTAGACTTATTCGCGAATGAGGCGGGAGGCCATTTGCAGATAGTGCGGTCAACCTGTAACCCGACGTGAAGCTGGATATAGTTGACTACTAGCACGGCAGGCCCACTAATCTACAACTGGGACTGCTGGGACTGTCTTGCGAGGCAAGCGTTGCACGTAATGGGAGAGGTTTTGGTTTTTAATTTTTGAATGTCCGCGGCAATAACAGGCGCTTGATCGCGTGACCAACAACCTGCTTCCTTTCTGCGCAGCCGTCCAGTTCTGTAACACTCTTTTGAAGGAACTACATGGTGCCCAGTTTCGTAGTGCTCCGTATAGTGCAATGCCCAACTGCAGTGGTCTGTGTATTCTATGATCATGTGTGGCAGTAACCCGCTCTTGAGCTCGCCTCGGGAGTTGTCGTGTTTGAGGGGTTTCCTTATGTCTGGATTTTCCTGGATATGCTTGTCCACCCACCCGAGGTCATGTATGAAGTTCCTCTTGCGCGGTCGATGGGGTTTCGTAGGCGGGCAGGAATTTGTCCTGCTTCGCCCTGCCCTGCCCACTGATACTGGCACATTCGTAGGAACACTCCACTCCGTGGTGGTATGAATTCAAGCCCCCCCCCTCCGAGTCCGAGATGCCACAATGCGTCTAGAATCTAGATTCTGGATCCCCAGTGGGGACCGGCTTTGCGGTACGTAAGGACGAAAGTGATCATCTGCCATGAGCCACTGGCGTGGAAGTCTGAGTGCCATCATTTAACCTAAGATTCAATACCACACGTTTCTCCCAGACCATAGTACCACTCAACGTACATATCTAGAGACATGAGCAACGCATGAATAACCTCGAGCAGGCGTAACGCGAGAACTGAGGTGACTACAAAGCTACAAAGCTAGCAGTGCCAGTGGGATACGAAGATTTCAGAAGTTGAAAGTTAAAAATAAGGTAACTTACCTCCATGTCATCTCATGTACCTCTAGCAATACGACATCTCCCACTGCCTAACAGTCATCTTTACGGCATAGATGGACTCGGCGGAGGGGTACGTACTCTCCCGAATATTGACATGCAATTCTCTAATTAATGTAGCCTTGAGTCGCCATCTATCTCCCTCCACCGAATGTCTGCCCTGCCGACCGTATCGCTAAATCCCCTCGTCCATCGCTTGACTTTTTTTTCGTGTTACGATCGAAGGCCATAATTTTCATCGTGAATATATTCCGCCTAAGTTCGCGCTTCATACCCCATTCTTCTATACATTTCTTCTCGCTACTGAATCGATTTCATTCTGTTCTACAATGTTTTGAGCGAGTATCTGCACTAGTACCATTGAGACCTTCTGATCAGTGGGATTTGGAGCGAATATGGGTACTGTAGTTAATCATCGACGTGACCCTGATTGAAATTTGAATTCAGGCATGGTAATGTAGTTCAACTGAAAAGCAATACAATCCATACGGCTACTGATTTCCCGGGAACAAACTCGACACTTGCATATTGGTTCATTGGAGAGAAGGGAAAGTGAGCGAAGTGCAGCCTGAGGTATACTCCGAACTTGACTTTGAATTATTCTATCTCAAGATTTAGACAGTTGTTTCTGCCATACAGTGCGACTTTCAAACCTCGCTTACTACTTTACCTCCCTGTTCGAGTGTTGAATATACCTCATGTATAAAGGGTGTGGTGGTGTGTGCTGAAGCTGAAGGGTGTTTAAAAAGAGTGATTATATAAGCCAACAGTAATCGCTGTTGCCACGATTGCGCTCGGGTCACCCGTTCCGTTTTGCCATGTCATTCTCCTTAGTTCGTTCATACGCCCCCACAGCCGGCTTTGGGCGGCGAGCTGCGTCTGGCATCGCTCTCAAGTATGCCAACGCTACGTTCTCCGCTGCACTCGCCAAGTCACCCCTGGTCCTGACGAAAGTTCAAGCCGAGCTTAACGCCATCTCGAAGTCCATTGAGGACAGCCCTGATCTCAAAACATTCGTATCAAACCCCACACTTTCCGTCAAAGACCGTAATGTTGGCCTCCCTGCCCTATACGCACGCGCCGAAGGTACAGGCGTAAAGAAGGAACCAGTGTCAGACATCACAAAGAATCTTTTCGCTTTGCTTTCGGAGAATGGACGACTGGGAGAAACACGGGGGGTTATCGAGGGCTTCAACGAGCTGGTAGCTAAGCATAAAGGCGAACTCAATGTTACGGTCACCTCGGCTGTCCCTCTTGGCAAAGATGTCTTGTCACGCTTAGAAGCTACGCTGAAGCAGTCCCAAACTGCTCAGCAAGCAAAGTCATTGAAGTTGACAAATAAAGTATGCTGTTATGTCTTACACGACTGTCACATTCAACCAAAGTTATCTAGGTGAATCCTTCCGCCCTGGGTGGCCTGGTTGTCGACTTTGGGGAGAAGACGATCGACCTCAGCGTCTCATCACGCATCAACAAACTCAACAACCTTCTTCACCGTCTGTGTCAACCTCTTTCTTTACTCTCCGAAAGCTCACTCATATCTTTACCTCTTGTAGAATCCGTTTGAAGGCTGGTTAAATTAGATTTGAGATGGTTTAAAGATCACGCATTGGGGTACCGAAAAATATTAACTTAACTGTTACTTGTTTGTCCAAGTGATTGCCTCTATCATGTGACCTTTAGTCCGTCGCGTTACACGCCCCATGGGCTATATTGTCTTTATCGACCTATCGTGTCCACATTATACCTCTGTCGTAATTTGGAGCACTGTTTAATGTGTGCGCAACGGGACTTGTCGACAATCAGAAGAAAGGAAGTCTTGTCGGGTCAGTATCCATCTTACGCGAGATTTCTCTCCGCCACTGACCCCAACATGTTAGTAGCTACGCAATCGACATCTTCGCCTAACAGAGAACGCCCTTCTGACTTGGGACGCGTGGATTTGGCCCTTATATCGAAACGTAAAGCTGCTCTGTCCCCGGAGGGCGCATCGCGGCCCCAGAAATTGGCTCGTACAGACACAAGAATGAGTTTGACGGAAACTGAGGCCCCATCACGCTCACAACATCATTTCGTGTCGAAAGCAGGGATCCTTTTGTCCCCCACCACGAAGACACTGAGGAAAAAGGTGCATTTGAAACGAAATCATGAACTAGCACATTCGTTGGTCAAGTCTGGCCATGGTACGTCGAATATTTTGTCAATTAATGGGTGTCAATGGGTGATCGTCGCCAGATAGTGGTTATCTTGGGCGGGAAAAAGCCCCGTTTAAGCGGGCCAAAGCAGACCCAAGCTTAGAAGGTCAGCCTGAGGCTACAATCTCCCCTTACTTTCCCCTCTCACTATAAAGCAGATGCTGATCTTCTTATCTCCAAGTTGTTGAAATAAGGCGCCCCGAGGCTCGTAGCGATGTAATCGAGTTGTCGTCAGATGATGATGATACACCAGCCCTCGGCAACGCAAACAACCCAATCGTTCTCGACAGCGACGATGAGGCGGGACACAGCCGTACGGAGCCCGTTTCTGCTATTCCCCCTTTATTGGAAGCTATATCACTGCGCAAAAACTCGACACACTTGGGACGGCCCGACGTTTTAAAAAGCAGACAGTCCCCTCCAAGCAGCTCTCATACGAGTGACAGACAAGTGTCTGTGTCTCATGAGACATCTCTGGAACATGGAGACCCGACAACATGCCAACCGCTTCTCCTGAGACAATCACCTAACTCAGAGCCACCGCTATCACCAGCGGCACTGTCATCGCCTCGCCCCAGCATGCACTCAGGGAAGCCGGCAACCCCCACTGTCACAACTCAAACTCAGCCTACACTGTCGCCCGTACAGGGTTCTGAAGCTCTGGAAAAGGAGCCGGTCCCAATTGCAAAGCCAACGGATGAGGGACCCTCGCCAGCATCGGCTTCCCTCTCACCAAGGACTCCCGAGTCCCAAAAAGGGGACATTTCTCGTCGCCTTGAAGCAGCACGTTTATCATCTTCGGTGCACACACCCTCTTCTCCTGATCAAGATCGACGACATAACGATGCCTCGATGGATACACCACACGTTCCTGTTCGTGGGACCTTATATAGCGGTCCATCGGGTCTATGGAAAGACTTTTTCAAAGCCGCGACAGCGACATCGGTTTCTCCCCCAGGATTCTCTCACGATCGTCAGGTGAAGGAAGTGCCAAACACTCCGCAAGCCGATTCGCCTTGTAAGATGTCCCCTATGCTCGTTTCACCTGTAAGAAACGGGTCGAAGCAGGCCAGCTCTACACCGCCGCCTGTTGCCGAAAGAGGCTCTCCAGAGATGTCGGACAATACGGTGGTTGCAAGTACTTCTTCAGCCCCTACTTGTGAGTCTCAATTATGTTACCGAGCCAGCGCATCGACTCACTTAATTTTTAGCTTCTCTTACGATTCAGGATGATCAATTTTCTGGTCTTTCTGTCGTCCATTTCACACCAGCCCGCGCGATGCTTGAGTTTGCTCCCAAGGTTTACTACGCTCGAGACATCCCTCACTCCTTGCAGGATCTTATGAACACCATGGAAACCCACTATCGCATGTCAACCATGGCAAGGGAAATGTTTGAAGCTGTCATCTATGAGAACACTTACGAGGATGAGCCAGATGCCCCGCCCATCTCGATCGTCAATGACGTCGACGGTGATCTGGAGCTGACGCCTCCCTGGGAGTTTCACTACAGCAATCGCATATGGCACAGCGATGGCGTACCTCCACCTGATCTTGCCGATCTTCGGGGATGCGACTGTGAGGGATATTGCGACCCGAAGTCTCAAACTTGCTCTTGCTTGAGGAAACAGCAGGTGTACAGTGAACACCTACCTGGGTTTATATACGATGACAAGGGTCGGCTCAAACAACGGGGTTACCCCATTTTTGAATGTAACGATCTCTGTGGCTGCCTTGATAACTGCCGCAATAGAGTATGTCTAGGCCAGATTCTCCGAGACCCTAATAGCTGATCCTATGCGAAGGTAGTTCAGCGTGGCCGACAATACGCCGTCAACATACGAAAGACCAGTAATAAGGGATGGGGTCCGTCAAGGAAATCTGATGATTTCGCTCGATGATGTTTAACATGTTCTCTAGGTATTTTCGCTGGGAGGCAGAAGATTCCGAAGGGTTCATTTATTGGTGTATATGCCGGTGAACTTCTGACCGAGAACGAAGGCGATTCAAGGGGCATGTGAGCGACTTGATCCACTTAATCCGCAAGGCATAGGCTGACTTGCCGTCTAAGCATGTATAACAAGTTTGGCAAAACATATCTATTCCAACTTGACTTTTATCACCTTCGTGGCAATGATGCTGGGGACGACGAGGACTGGCAGACAAAATATGTGATTGACGCCTATCACGCTGGAAATGTGAGGTCAATCGTTTTTGTGAAGTGACATTGCCTAACTCTATTGCAGTTCACTCGTTTTTTAGTGCGTTCATGATCAAGGTGGAAAGAAATTTGTCTAATCCACGCTTTCAAACAGAACCACAGCTGTGATCCAAACTGCGCAATGAATGCTTGCTATATTAATGAAGCTAATCTTGACAAGCCTCTTCTGGCGTTGTTTACACGACGCGACGTCCTGCCATGGGAAGAACTTTGCTTCTCATACACAGGATATGAATCCGATGAAGAGGTATGTTACGACTCACCGTATTCTGTGGTTTCTTTAATGCCTGTTATAGGAGGAGGATGACCCACATGTCAATAATGGAGATGCTGTATATGCACCCTGTCTCTGTGGGACCAGGAAGTGCAAAGGATACATGTTCAAGTGAGCTGCTCTTATACCAGGGTTTTATAGTTTAGCTGTATTAAAGAGTGGTTAATACACAATTGTCATAATGAAAATATAAGTCTTGTTAAATGCGCTGCGCGACTAAGGTAAGACTTTCCAACATTGCGAGGTATTATTCACTTCGAAGTTACCCGATAACGTGGCCTTCGATAGCTCAGCTGGAAGAGCGTGGGACTGTAATGGAGACATTGTGTCATCCCAAGGTCACTGGTTCGACCCCGGTTCGAAGGATTATTTTTTCTCCTTTGACAGTGGGTAGCTCTTTCTCCGAGATGATCCCCGCGATGTAAAGGTTGTGAGATGTATGTGTAACTGGTTGTAGAGTAACTACGTGACACGCACGCGAGATTATTACGGCTATACTGTAATCTTTGGCCACGACTTAATCCGGCTGTTGACTGCCAGTTGTGACTCAGAGCTCATCCTTAACACTTCCCTTTGTTTATATCTTTTCCTCATGGCCGACGTACAGACAACAGAACAGGATGACAGACAACTATTCACCTGCTTGTCGTGTTCAATTGCATTTCTCACTGCAGAAGAGCAGAGTACGGCCGCTTTTGGCTCACCCGCAAGGATTGAGCTGACCGCTTTCAGGGGATCACTATCGCTCGGACCACCACCGGTACAATATGAAACGCAGGGTTGCATCACTTCCACCAGTTAGCGTAGCTGTTTTCAATCAGAAGGTGCTTGAGAGAAAGCAAGAGACCGCAGTGGCTCTGTCGCCTAAGGGTTCGACTTGTGAAGTATGCCAGTGCGTGTCTGCTTCCCTGGTGGTTTAAGGGTTTTCGATGACGACTTGTTATCAGCAAAACATATACGACTGAGAATGCCTATAGATCGCATATGCTCTCCAAAAAGCACCGCGAGAACGAGTTTAGGGTCCAGTCCCGGATAGACCGTCCACGCTCCGTTGGGTCTACGGCAAAAGAGCAGACCCCCCGACCCCCCTCTACAACTACAAAAGAAGTATCACAGACACACCCCATATCTGGGCAGCCCGATTCTGATGGTCCAGAGGATGAGAGCGCATTATCTCTCGATGAGAAGATAGCCGCCGCACGCTCGCGACTTTCTTCTGCTCACTGTCTCTTCTGTACCCACGTCTCTTCTTTGGAGAATAACCTTGCTCACATGTCGGGCGAGCACTCCTTCTTCATCCCCGATACGGAATATCTTGTCGATCTGACAGGACTTATCGTCTACCTCGGGGAGAAGATCGCGGTAGGCAACGTCTGCTTATACTGCAACGGGAAAGGTCGCGAGTTCCACACTCTCGATGCCGTTCGCAAGCATATGATTGACAAGAGCCACTGCAAGATCGCGTACGACACTGAGGACGACATGCTCGAAATATCGGATTACTACGATTTCTCTTCGTCCTACCCGGATGCCGAAGAGAGGCGAAAGCGTAAGGAGGAAAAAAGAAAGGCAAAGAGGGAGAAGAAGGCTGCTGCAGATGGCTGGGAGGACATGGACGACGACTCTGGTGGTGAAGTCGACGAGGTGGTGGACGAGCCCACTAGTAGTAGTACACAGGAGGAGGAGGAGGAAGACGACGAAGACGACAGCTCTGATACGGACAGCTTACCCTCAAACCAGATCACCATCGGTGACTCACACCTCGAGCTAGTTCTACCTTCAGGCAGTCGCATCGGCCACCGCAGCATGCGCCGCTATTATGCCCAATCCTTCTCCAACAGCACCACCACCGCAGCAAGAACATCATCCGGCAAGGAGGACCCCAACTCGGGTCGTCAAGTCGTGCGACGGTTGCTCGCCGATAGACACAAATCGGCGCTCGTGCCGCGCAAGTGCGGATTCGGCGCGTTTGGCGCGGGTACTCAAGTGGTGAAAGCACGAAATCGGGGCGAGGCTCGCGAGGCGGGACGCCATATCCGTGAGTTCCGGGACCAGAAGCTCAAGGAGGATTATAAAACGCGCGTGGCGTTCGTGCATAATCACCAGAAGCATTACCGAGACCCATTACTCCAGGTCGGTCCTATTCCCTTCTGGAACGTACATTGGAGCTCACCCGCATGTAAAATTTTCTTTTTTCAGTAATGGCGGTTGTTACTCTGCACGGTTCCATAATTGCGAGTCTGTATGTAGTCTTGTGAGGACATGGGGAAATGGTCTAAAAAAAAAATCTCTGTAATTCAGTGCTATTCTAGTCGTTCCCCAAGAACACAAAGCTATTACGGGACTCTGCCAAATGAGTGTCAGACGCACAATGTACTGAGACACGAATTAACTGTGCGAAGTGAGCGTGACGATATACAAGACAAATGACAATCTAGGCTGTTGGTACCAGAAAGCGAGTTCAGGGATGGGATATCGTAAAAAACATACATCATGAAAAAAAAAAACCGAGAATAATTATGGGAGAGATAAAAAAAACTGATCCCAAATCAAAATGAGGCTAGTCCTCAATATACATAAGATGCGGGGACGACGCCTTCATTTCCCGTACGCACGTCGCGAGCATACCACCACCTAAATTCAGAGACGCGTTTCTTGTCAGAAAGAATCGAACAAAGACGCAAAATAATACGAGCGCTTACGAGTGATCGTTATCATCAAGAATCTCGATCTCCTGCCCAACAGCCAACGAGAGTTCGCCCTCCCCGGTGCCATCAAACGAGTAACGGGCATGCGCGGGACGTCCCGTCTCTTCGGTACCAAGTCCACCTCCAAACGCATCCGATGGCGTCTCTGCCCGTACGTAATTACTTGCATCGGGTCCGGAGAGAAGATCGTGCCCTGTACTCGAGGCACCTGCGTCGGCCGCCGCCGTCTCCTTCTCTACACCCTGGAACGGACTCTGGCTTTCCAGTATTGACGTGGTCGCGGCGTTGATATGTTCGAGTAGGGAAGAGGGTCGATGTTCTGTCGAGTCGTCGTCGTTGCCCATATCTGCGGGGTCAAACTTGCTGACGGCCTCATCGCGACGGGCGAAAAGAGTCCAGAGGATGCCCAGTAACACAAGTAGGAAGACAATTCCAGCTCCAATGGCGATGGAAATTAGAATGACCACACCAGTGGCAAGGAAGTCTGTAAAAGCAGGACACGATTAGCATCAGGATCTGTACACAAGGTCCAATAAGTCTTCTTACGATGCTGAACGAAGCTGAAGTTTGCTATCGAGTTGAAAAGGCCAGACATCGATCCGGGGCTGCCAGACTCCGAGGCCGTGACAATATATGGGAAAAACGATTTGCCATCATATAAGATCGAGGAAGCTTGTCCAAACGACGAATCGAGAAGGTTTCCGGACATCAACAACATTCGATCGCCTTGGATGACTCCCTGTGGCTTGTATTCGTTTTGGAGCGGGACCATCGTGAGCTGGGAGATGGAGCTGGTACCACCGAGGGCAGAGCCCTGCGACGACCATGTATGGCCGTTCCAAGCAGCCAAGAAAGAAGAGCTACCATCTGTAGAACTGTAGCAAATTGTTAAATTTCCCCGACTGTCTCGCTATGCAATTTTGACAGACGCACCGCCCGGCAGCAAAGATGCTGCTCGTGTTGCCGTTGTTAACTGTCACTGCAGTGACAGGACCAGGGAGGTTCGCGCCATTGCCCATGATACTCCAACTTGCATTGCTAAACGTAAACTGCAGAACGTTGTCGGAGGTTGACCCAGATAACGTGATAGAACCACCAGCTATGAGCACATCTTGATTGCTCTGCTCCAAAACCATCAATGATCACGATTCGCGCGTGAACAAGCACGACTCACCCCTGCATAAGCAACTGATGCGATATCACCTTGAATGCCATCTCCGAGGGCATTCCACTGGTTTGTCTCAACGTCCCATTCACAAATCGCGTGACACTGAAGCGAGCCGGCCTGCGCAAACGAGCCCGCAACAATCACCGTTTTTGGTTTTGCCGTCGACGCAGTTAACGACCTGACGACAACAGACGCGCCATTCGGGTTCTGAAGCGCCGGCACGGCAGTCGATAACCACGTATTGTGCACGAGATCGTAGATCCCAAAGTTCGCGACGCTCGTTCCCGAAATCGTGAACGTCCCGCCGACGAATAGAAGCGTGTCTTGCACGAGTACTGCGCGTACGATGCCGCTGATAGCTGGGCCTTGTAACGCGCTGAGCGCGGCGGTCGATGGATTATACACTGCGATCCCAGCAGACACGGCATTCCCGTTCGCGAAAGAAAAGTTGCCACCGATGATCGCGACCTGCTTCGAGTTGGTCGCGTTTATCCAAAAGGTGCCCGCGAGAACGGCCGGGGCAGGTGCGGGAGGATCGGGTGGCAAAGAGGTACTTGACTGACGTTCAAGCAACCGCGCAAATTTCATGCGGCGAGAGGCCCAGGTGGTAGTAGCGCGTTGGTTATTGATGCCGCGGCGTTTTGTTGTGGCCGTCGTAGAGGTGGAGGCGACGTCAACCCCAAGCTGCACGCCGAGCGGGGTCAATTCTGGTTCGCCACCATTCCCATTCTGGACCAAGACGAACCCGCTCGCGCCATACTCGAGCGAATCCGCAATGTTTCCCGCGATGATTTGCGACTGTTGTTGGCCCTTGGCTGGCGCCGTGCCGTTCCCTACAAACGTCAGGCTGCCGAGCAAGAACCCACCCCCATTGGCCCATCCACCGCTGCTCGTATTCCACAACGCCAGTCCCGGCGATTCCAGCCCGGTACCGACGCCCGCACTGCGGATCCTGGTGAATTTACCAGCAACGGCAAGTTGGCCATTGTCGATGTTGAGGCTCTGGACCGGGCCGTCCACCCCGGCTAATAATGGCAACCATTGATCATGTGCAATATCGTACGACGCGATACCGTTGATCCGGCCTTGCGTGGACTTGGACTGTGTGTCTGAAAACGAACCGCCGACATAAAGCGTGTTGCCCTGGAAAGCGAGGGATGTCACGGGACCATTAAGCCCGCCCCCAGACAGCGCTTTCAACGCGCCGTTTTTGAAGACGACGATGTTGCTGGTGGCAGGTGCATTGAGACTGAAAGTCCCGCCAATGAAGACACCAGACGGATGATGTGCGACCGCGGAGATCACAGCCCCGTACGCAGCGATGGCGGCCTCTCCACCGAGATCGTTGAATAAAGATAAGCCAATGGTATCGAGGAACGTCTCATCGGCATCGGGTAAACCCGTGGCAGTGTTTGCGTTGGCAGTGAGCGAAAATGGCCATTCCAAAAACCCAAACGCTGCCTTTCCGTTGCCTACAGTTCCCCCGCCGTTGGCTGCGGGGTCGGGTTTTGTCAAGATCAACTGAACGCGGTCGGCGACAAGACGATATTGGCCATTCTGACCCGCGCCCACGGGATTGTCTGCGAGGGTCATGGTGATCGTCAATACAAAGTTGGGGGACGAAGGTACAACGGGGCCATTGTAGATCTGCTGGACCGCATCGTTCTGGTTTCGCTGGTCGACAGTGGTTATTACAGGATTCTGACCACCACCTGGGAATACCGTAACCTGGACGGATGTGCGTAGAGCGCAGTCCTGGAAGTCCGTGCAGCCAGGGACGAGTAGATTTATGGTGTACTCGCCAGACGCTGAAATGTAGGGCATCCAAGTGAAACTCGGTCCGTTCGCGGGCGTGGTGCCAACGTTCACAGTGGAGACGAGAACAGCCTGGGTAGTTGCCGGGATGTTTGTGTTTGCTTCGAGATCAGTCCATTGCCCGGTAAAAGTGGCGCCGGAAGCGACAGGCGCAAAACACGAAATATCATTATTGGCGGCAACCGCGGATGCGAATGCACCAGATGAAAGGATTTGGAATAAGTGGAGTCCAGCGCCGGCACCTTGAAATGCGGATAGTGTGACTTGAACTCCGGTGATAATGCGTGCATTTTGGAATGTGAAGTCCTGATACGGGATGGTGGCATCAACAGACAGTGGGCAATTTGTGCAGGTCTGGGTCTGCCCTGTTGCTGGGTTCAAGAAGCTGAGTTGTTGAACGGTGTTATCTGGGATGGTAGTCACGCTACCGAGACAATCAGTCATTGTCGGGGGTTCTGCGGAGCATGCTGCATACGTACGTAAATTGTGTCGTCCCTCGTCCGTTAAGGAACGTGTTTCCAAGGCGGATGCCACTTGCACTGATATATTGGAATGTTCTCGCGGTGATCTGTGCACTACCGCCGTCCGCAGCGAACCACGTTTGTCCTGGGCCGTCATTGCCTGTAGGACAAAGGATGTTTTGTATTTGGCTGAAATTGGGGTCTACAGATGAGGGAGAACCCTCGATTTGCGCGGTTTGGAGGGGGATGGGGACAAGTGAAGACGAGAATGGGGTGGCGCCTGAAGAAAAAGGGACACTCGGATTGTTGTTGGTATTCAAGGCCGCTCCTTGAAAAGGTGCAATGAAGGACCCTGCAAAAAAGAGACTGGCCTGGGAAGAATTTGTGGTGATTGACAAGACCTCGGCCGCGACACCTGTAAGACCCCCGAAAGGCGGGGCTGACCATGAGGATGAACCCGTGTCCCAAACAGCGACGGCTGAGGCGGGAGTGGTAAAGTGGCCACCGGCCCAGAGCTTGTTATGAGTCGAGTCGCAGAAAAGAGCGTTCACAGGGCCGTTGGGGCCTCCCTTCCCTAGAGCGGCAAAAGTTCCGGCGGCGGGATTGTAGGACGCAACGTTGGCGGCTGTGACGGTGCCGATGGAAGAAAAATCGCCAGCAATATAATAGGTATTGCCGATGGCGCAACCTGCGGAGATAATACCGCCAGCGCTGGTTGAGGCGATGCGAGTTAAAGCGCCTTGGGGGGAACGTAAAAGTAATGTTGAGGTGGAGGGATCGAAGGTGAGATTGGCAGAACTGTTGAAAAAGTCGAGACCGGCAAAGGCACCGACGAGGCCAACGGTACCCATGCGGTCAAAATCGACGAGAGGGATATCTGCACGAACGACATTGAAAAGGGCGAGGAGGGAGAGGAGGTACCAAGGAGGAGGTCCACGGAATGTTGTCATTGTGAACCTGTGTGAAATATTAACATATGAAAGGTGGTAAAGTAAGGATTGGCGGGAAAAGAAAGGGAACTTTGGAGGGTACAGATGTGGGGTACAGTGACAGTACAGGGAGTCGAAGCTGGAGTACTGCACCGTACGGTGAAACGTTTGCCTCGCGACCACCTCGTTTCTACACTCTTGCTCGCTCTTTCCTAATTAGTCTACAATTTAACATTCAACATTCTCAATTGACAACCATCTATGATACTTGTCTCAAAAAATTGGATCCGACCAGATCGGAAAATACGGATATTATTCGGAACCGCATCTACCCTCTCTAAAATTCATTGCCACCCTTCACTTTTACCCCCGAAACATCAGGATCACCTCCTACAGGAATGGAAAATGCCGATGCCACCTCCAGCGAACTATCAATCACGTTAGAGTAAATTTAAATTTAAAAAAAATTCAGACGAACTGAGGGTAGCGGTATCTGTGTATAGGAGGTCGTTGGCTCGTCTGGCAGATCTGAGTGGC
The DNA here is from genome assembly GCA_003313945.1 of Lactifluus pinguis. NCBI lineage: Eukaryota > Fungi > Basidiomycota > Agaricomycetes > Russulales > Russulaceae > Lactifluus > Lactifluus pinguis. Next base: position 15,594 of record QLPA01000436.1, read on the forward strand.
CTCTTGTAGACTCGTCGCCAGCTCCAAGTGTCTTTCGTTCACTTTTGCCCAAGAGCTACTAGGTGTAAAGTAGTACGAGATGTAGCGGGTCACATAATTGTCCTCATCTGGACTCGGCGCGAACTTGTAAAACCCAACGATTCCCAATGCAGCGATGATTGTGTATTTCCAGCCAGCAGAACTAAATCCTATGAATGCAAGGTTGAATATCAGAAATGCTGTAAACAAAGTAGAACGCACCTTCTTTTGGATACGCAGCGTCTACGCCATGGTTATGCGAGTCGGAGGATACACGTCTACGTTGTATGCGCGAGAAATATACCGCCTGTGGACGAGCAGCGAAGAGCGCAGTCTTCACCAAAGACATTTGAGTCGTCTCGTCTGTCCGAGTCGCTGTCTTCTCTTCGCTACAAGTCGTCACGCGAGTCACGAGATATCCGTCACACATTTCACACGTGGCAACCCGAGCGAGCTCGCGGTCTCAACTGAACTAAACTTCCCTACACGACCAGACGCCCCTTGTACAATACCGATTCGCTTATAATTCACCATTCAGTCAATAATTACTAGTCTCGGTGCTGGCGCCATAATTCTCCTATTTATACTGCCTTTTTTATACCTCGGTCTCGGAACGACCTTTGGGAGGCTATCTGTCCATCTCTTACAGCGACTCGCCATTCGAATTTGGGAACTTGAACCCTCCGGATCACCGCGGAACGTTGACCTCATGATCTCAGTCTCCTTAGAAAAGCCGGTCTTCATCCAACTCGACATCCCTAGCTCTCCCCTTCTTTTGTCTCTACCATCCGACGCTGGCCCTTTCCTCGACACCCTACCCCCTCCTCCACGTACAACGCTATGGCGGCCCGAAGTGACACCTTTTCAAAAAGTGGCGCCTTCAATCTCTTCGTCGTCCTCGTCGTCGAGCTCCTCCCTCACGCGTCATCCTTCGCATTCTGTTCCAGGGATCACCATCACCCGCCCGCTCTCAGAGCTCGTCCGTGACGAGACTTCAATTGTACCTTTTCCTCATGCTTCTCCACCCCCAATGCCTCGCCTTTCTGCTGCAGCATCGAAAAAGTTCGTCGGGTTCATCGACCTTCTCGACAAGATCGATCGCGACATGGCGGCCGAAGTCGAGCACGTCAAGGAGAGCATACGGGAGGCACGAGAGTACGTGGAAGAATGGCGCGAGGAGCGAAACGCACGAAAAGCTGAACTGTTGAGAAAGCTGGAGAGCGAGAAGAGGGAGAACAAAGGACCGGATACCGATTTCTGGCGTGGTGTCTAATCCCGACTCTTCAGTGAACTCTCCACTTGACACTCTTTTGTATGGCCCACCCATATTGCTTCACGGCCACCCATATCCTTTCACTTTTACCGGACATGTGTATAATTAGCAATCTTATACCCATGATATAAATGATACCATGAGACTGTCGACGCACTCGTGACCACTGATTACATGAGCAATCCGATACAGGTTGGTTAGCAACAAGAACACTATAACCTCCTTGCTTCTCGCTTCTCCCCATCCTCAATCCAGCGATCGATCAATCCAACAACTCATGTGTGCGTCCGTCAATCCTTACCTAACCTGTACGCTCACCGTCATACAGCTTCGACTGAACCCGCGACAACCACCAACGCCGCCGAGGAGGCCGACGTGCGTCCAGCACGCCAGAACTCCCTGAGCGCCGAAACTGTGCAGGCCTTGGAAAAGCGTCTCGCGCAACGTCCTGACAGACAGGAACTGCAGGACCGCAATATTCTCAAAGGTACTACTTTAGCTGATCTCGCGCAACTCATTGGGGTTTATATCGTGTGCTGAAAACGCTCCCGTCGCTCGATCTAGAGGGGAACGTTGCCCCGGCATTGCAGGCTGTGAGAGACCAACTGCAAAGGTCACAACTCGAGGTATGTGTCTCACGATGCCAGATGCCAGGAAGGAGATCTTGTGATCACTTATATGGGCTCTACAAGGACAAGTTGGATCAGAAACTTACGCACAGGCCCAAGCCAGAGGAGCTCGTCAAAAGCGGTATTCTGTGGCGTGAGTAGTTCCTGGTTATCACCGTCCTGATTGATAGAACCCTGCTTTGCAGCGGAAGAAGCCCCCACCAGTGCGTGA
>QLPA01000438.1:0-11094 GCA_003313945.1 Lactifluus pinguis
CATCAAGTTCCTAGCGTTTTCACCTTTTCAGCTTCGGTTCTGTGCTTCGCTATGCCACCTCGTCCACGCACCTCTTCTTATGCCTTGGACTTGGTGCCTTGCTGTATGCTACTTTTACTTCTTCTCAAAGCCCAAATACCCTGCCGCGTGTCTTTTGTGGTCCTCAGCTTTCCTTTATTCCAATGATCCTGACGTGCCCCCGGGCCGTGTCTCCCTTTGTGGGTGAATCCGTCTCCCATAGTAGTCTCAGACTGCTTACTAGTACCGTGCCTCGTGCAGTGTCCTATTTCAGCGCTTTCAGCCCGCGACTCCGAGTCGTTTCGCTTATGTCACTGCATTATGCAAGGGCATTTCACCCCACAATTGCCAGAGCACCTCACTTCCCTTATGTATCATTCTTGCCTGTGCATCTCCTGCCAACTCATGATGCCACATATTTTAGATGGCCACCCTTGACCGAGCCCGGTGGGTACCAAAATGAGTAGAAAATAGCAAGGAGAAGAATTTATACAGATGCGAAATGCCTTCATAGGGAATGATGATACATCCACTGGTACAGGAGGTAATCCACTGGCACACACTACAATCAAGATGTACGCAGATGCAGGTGTGTAGATAGATAATCAAAAAGTTAAAGGACATTTGTGTTGTCCTGATACAATCAAAGAAAGAAAACGCATGGAGGAACGAGCTAACGAAAATGCAACAGAACGGGGATGAATCGGGTGCAGTGACGCGCAGGGTGAAGAATAAGTTGTGCGCTATTATAGGAGGTAAAGGAAAATCACTTGCCAGCCTTGGTCACGATCAGAGTGTCATTGGACCCCGTTGTGGGAAATGCCATTACACGATGAGGCATGTGCCGCCAGTCCCACTACCATCGGTGTCGGTGGGGTGTTCAGGATGGAAGTCGGGGTAAGTCGGAGGGGCGGAAAATATAGTAGAGATGGTGTTGAATGAATCCATTGATGTGTTAGCGTTAGCAGGTGTTTAGAAGGTCGAATGTGTTTCTGCTAGCTGCTACGACTCGGAGCATCTCCTTTTATCTGTTGACATTTCGTGGGCGCGTATCAGCCTAGGGGGATACAATGGAGCAGGTGAGATTCAAGACAATAGAGAAAGGTGTCACAACAGCACAACAAAGGACTTGTTCAGTGAGCACCGCCGGCATTCAAGTTGTTTGAAGTTCAGCGGGGCAGGAAGCCGCAATCCGTTCCTAGGCATAGTTAGCTCGCCGGACAACAACACTGAGAGCGACAACAGCTTCAGTCGGTTAATATTACTGTAACCAGGTTTTCAGTAATTAGGATGCAAGGGTCTGACCCAATGCAATGGGATGGAGAACAGATGAGGTCCATGAGTGGAACGTATGACCTGTCCTTTATCCCCGACTGGAGGACGAACGGCCATTGTGACCCACCCATGCCTAAAACTATCACAGATCATGTCATCATTTATTCTTGCTATTATTGTGCAGGTCGTTCATTTACGGCGTGTACGAAATGACGAAGTGTATGCATGATACGACGAGTCAAGCTTGAAGCTTTGTTGTAAATCTCGTAAAACGAATGCTCTCTTATCTTCAAAGACAACCGAGTTTTAGGATGTCCTCACCATATGCGTAACAATACTCGCGACGATGTGTGCACGTTTCCTCACAGAATGCCTCGCAGAAACGTAAGGGTAATTTGGCATTTCAAGTTGCCGGTGGCTTCAAGTTCGCGACTTCGGGCGTCCTTTCTGAGTCCGAATCACTGGCAGTTAGTACCAAAAAGTTAAACTGACATGATACCCAAAAAGATCAAAACAAAAAGCGACAACAGAAGTCTCTGTCGGGCCATCTTCTCAGCCGTAGGCGGTCTGAGTTCAAGTTTCGGGGTTCGTCGACCCCCCCTCCCCCCACCATCATCTCCCCCACCCGCGAATTAGCACTGGCACCTTTTGGATACTAGGAGAATAGAAAGCGTCCTTGACTCTTGACAAAAATTCATCCCGCACATGTCGCATTGCCACTGTCTCCAATTTGTACTTGGCCCTCAGGGCACTTCGCAGGCGTCCTGTATGTTCATTGGCTCCCTCGTCCTTGCAGGGTCACGGTACGAGATACTGCGAACGTAAAAACACCCTCACAGTCAGTAACCCCGGGCCAAGCAAGCTCCAGCTTAAACCCGTTCATGGCCACACAGGAAAGAAGGACTTGCCTATATGATCTACAGCACGTTGGCAGATGACGATCAACCGATCGAGTTGCGGGCTCACTTGCAACTTTCGGCTTAATGGGCTTGTTTTTTCTTACTCCACTCTCAGCGAATAGTTTTCCAGTGCGGGTAAGGTTTCGAGTCGCATTCGTGGTGGTCATTGCAAAGCTAACTTTACTATCACCTTCAAGTTCAGCAGCCGAATCTCAGCGCGCCATCGCGTTTTCTTAGAGGATGGGTGTCCTCTCTATGATCCATGCGGACGGGCCCAGATTGATGAAGTGGCCGTGCCTTCGGAATATGGCTTGATGGCCGTGGTGGGCATCGCAAATTACTCGAGGCCATCTCTGAGAGTTGTAATTGAAGCCACCCACCACCACCATCAACGACAACAATAACGATGCGCGCTAATCGAACTACTGTCAGTCGCCACACGTTCCTTGGATCAAACGAAATGCCATACGTACCTTATTGTAAGCGAGACCAAGGCCCAATCCTTGTGAGAAAAAAAGAAGGTATCAAACCTGTGGCGAGGTATAACCGAGACCACTGTATGCCTAGTAATCAAGAAAGTAATATCCAGCGAGAAGTGGAACGGGTATTGACCGTGACAAATGTAAGCTTGAGTATCGTCTGCGCTAAGGTCAAGATATTTTGATGAGGGTGGATCACCTGGTTTCACATCCCTTGCTCGTATATCTATGTATGTTACCAATTCGTACTTTCGCTTGTCCAGTCTACTGCAATCTACTTTTTTTAAAAGTCTGCATTTATATTCCAACATGTAACTAAGATAAAGACGCAGTCCATGGGTAAGCGGGATAGGAGAAGGCGGAGGTGCGAAGACTGTGGTAGTAGCAAAGTGCTGACGGTTTGTTGGCTTGTGGGGTAAGGATGGTGTGCTATGGACTTTTATCAAGTTCTACACCTGAAAGTGTTATCCCAGGTCCCAGGTCTGTCTGGGAAGCCGGGTGGTTTTGAGGAAGCGGATCAGCGCCTCACCAGTGTCAAGGAGGATAGGTAGCGAGGAGTCAGGACCGATCGGACGAAGGATTTCCCGCTGGGCTTCTGTGTAGAATAGGTAGTCGGACTCCAGAGATAACGTGTTCGACACGTTGGATGGGAGCGCCACAAGAGCAGCTGGTGGGCAGGTTGGGTCGAAACTTCACTCAGGCTGTGTAGGAGCCTGGCCGTGATGAGGGAGATGAGGGACGAAAAAATTGCTCAGTCGCCGCCTTTGGAGCCTTGGATGACTGATGGGTGTTTGCCTATGGGTGGGGTGGGAGGGAGGTGTATGCTACTACGCTTGAGAGGGGTGGTCGCTGATTAGCCAACATGTTCCCCACGTTTCGATGGCGGTGTTCTTGGCTTAGTTTCTTTGATAACTGATGGCGTGCGGTTCGTGGTCACGGTGGTTGGGAGGGGAGGGGTGCAGAGAAATCGTGTTAAAGAGGTGTCGCGCTGGTGCGAAGCTGGCTAGCGATGGGGGTTGGCCTGGGTGTGGGCCAGGTTTTAGGATGTCTTGACGGCGCTGGCATCTGGAACATGCAATCTATCGTGGAGGAATAGGCGTAATAGGAGAAGGGAGAACATTGGGCGACGGCGGTGCAAAGAGGAACTCACCATACCTGGCGGAGGCAGGGGGTGTGTGGTTTAAGTCGGCGAGTGTGAGGTGGGACGGCGAGTGTGCGCTTGGGAGCCATTCCCGCCGCCTCCTCTGGGCCAGGAGGTGGAGCAGCAAGAGTAGCGAGGCGCACCTGAAGCTTTGGTGAGCCAAGGCGTTCGGCGGGTTTTCTATCGATTTTGCGAAGTCCGGTCAGGGACGATCGGCGTGGTGGCGGAAGTAGAAAGACGGAAACGGAGGGAGGCGGGGAAGGTGTGGCATCGGTAATGTTCTAGGAACTGGTGTCGGTGTTATTGCCTGGCAAAGTGTTGGCGAGAATCTGGACGGGGGATGCTGAGCTCGATCTCTGGAAGGGTCTTTGAACGCGCGGCGGTCGAGTTGGAAGAGGCCCACGCGTTGCTTTGGCTTGGAAAGGGAGGTGAGCTCGGGCTCCGGCGGCGGGGAAGTCGAAGAAAGAGATGATTTTCTTCTTAGACCGTGATAAACTTGTGCGATGCAGGGTGAGCACGAACAGCAAGCATGCCACCCTCTAGGTAGTCCGCCCTGCCGCGAACAAGGAGAGGAGAAATGAAAGGTAAGGGAGCCTAAGCGGGGACTCGTCCTATCTTGTGGATTCATTTTCTCGTCATAGACGATCACGTCACGATCCCTGAACCCGGGGCCATGAGAACGTCCCAGACTTTTCTGCAAGGCTCAGGGGCGAAGAACTGACGAAGGGCATCGATTGAGCCGGAACCGGTGGCGCCAAGTTTTCGAGAACGCTTGAGAATGAGAGAGGGGATAGCAAACTTGTGCTTGGATTTTATGTGGGAGGCGAGGAAAGCGGCAGCAGGGCGGTGTCGATGAGGAGGGGGCGAACGAGATTGTCGAGGCGGGTGACAAGAGAAGTGGGGTTAATGGGGCGAGGAGGACTCACGCTGCAGGGCGAATCGTTGGGAGTCAGATATGGGGGTATAGCATATGCTGGGGGAACGCGATGGAGGAGGCAGGACTGGAAGCTGGAAGAGCGGCAATCTGACCAATTTGATGCAAATAACCGTGACGCTCGCTCAGTACACGTGGTTCCGCCTTGCTCAAACATATCACAACAAGGCCGAAGGTCAGATATTCCAGATGTACCAACTTAGTACCGGTGCCGCCGCCCTGACGAACAGGTGATGAACAATAGTACTGATTCGAGAATGTCTGACGACAAGGGTGCTAATATCCACGATTGCCGTTGTAGCCACGCACTGACAACCTGCCTAATATCTGAATTAGGGCTTTAGCTTCACCAGTTGGAAGGTCGTTTCCAGTTGTTAGGCTCCATTTATAGTTTCACATCCTAGTCGTCCCGCGCCGCAATCTTTATTTCTCTTATTACGTTGAGGGAATTGCATGGCGTCCCTCGCGAGGCCCAAACATCTTGCCATTATAGTCGTTCGTTGTGCGTGCAGGCCAACGTGAGGTGAGGCGCTACAGGCGGCAGTTCGTGATGTGATGGCCATTAACAATGCTCATGTCTTCGAACAGGCGGACGGTAGAACTAGGGTTTCCCTCTTGAGGCTGCCGCAGCTGGTCGTCAAGGAAATTTAGGTGGTGCCAATAGCGTAAAGGAGAAACAGGGCTGATCTATCCTAGGCATCGAATGGGCTAGGCTACCGTGACATCAAGTCAAAGAAGCTCATACCTTTTTTTTTCGCTCGACGATCGCGCCAGGGTTCGGAGTCATTTTGCTGAGCGCTGAGATGCATAGAATCTTCCTCAGAATGCTTGGAGCTCGCTGCATGAAATGGGTCCCGCATATTCAGCGCTGTGAAATGGGAATTCCAGTTCACTGGCGAGTAGCTGCCGCTGTCAAGGTTTCCTCAGGGAGTTGGATGCTATTCTTGTGATCCACTCAGTGTCCTTACGATAACCCTTCAGTAATGACAAAGCGGGAAGGGTACGTAACCGGACCCGCAGCTCGTCCTTTTTTCTTACTGTATTCTTATGAAGAAGAGGGGAGGCCTGCCTGCTGCGAGTATGACTTGCAGATGACCTGAGGTGTGCCACCGATGGGCCTGTCCTCAACCTGCGGTGACATCATCAGAAGAACGTGATGAAGAGGTGGTAGAGGTTGCCTAGCCAGTAAGCCTCCTCTGCTCTAGCCTCTATATCTCATTACAAGACAATCGTCACGTCATAATTGATATATGTCACTGGTAGTCCCATGTTAATTACCGCCCCATGGCAGATATCATCGCACTTTGGAACACGCAGAAAACACGTGTCCAGATGATTGGACGAAATGGCTGACAGTATCCATTGTCCTCGTGTCTGCGATGCACGCGCCACATATGCACTCTCTAGTCTTCTTTTCAGACAAGCCTGAGATTAATGAGTAGTATGGAGCAATGGCTCGTCATGACGCTGAATCTGCCTGTGGCCAGAAAAACGTATCTGCCTACGTCACAGGGAACGTATCACGAGCATACGCGTAGGTGTCACTCCAGGGATAGTGACTGATCACAATCCTTAAACTCCCGACAAGACTGAAGGGGATCATCTGCAAACCAAATTACACCTAGACGCGATTCACTCCGAGTCATTCATGTGATGGCGGTCAGGGGACTCGTCGAGAAACGAACTTGAACTGGCCGTGAAGGCAACGATACCCCAATTTTCCGGCAGATTTCCTCACCGCGTCTACGATACGTGAAGTTTTCGAGGGGCTCCAGAATGTGCCCTTTTTTAATTTCCAGCGTTCTCTACTCCGACTCAGCAAGTCTCTTCCCAATTAGACGGGAGCTAGACCACGCTTTTATTCCATCTCAGTGCCTATGCTCGTATATAATGTGTCTCATCGTGTCTTTTCTCTCCTTCGCGGTTCCCCTGTCATGAATCCCCAAGGAGAAATCAAGTCCCTCCTTACCGACGGATACATAGCCTGGTCCTTTCAGAACGAGTCCGCAATGCAACACTTTTGCAGCCTGCTCAGAAAAGACACACACCCTCCCCTGAGGCCCATGTCACTCCCGGAAAGGGAGGGCCTCTTCTTGGCCGTCGATCACATATCTCCTCCCAGTATCCCTCCACACATCTCAGACAGCAATGGCAGAGATTTTTGGGTTCTTGACCGTACTGTCGTGTCCAGAGGCCCTGTGGTACCCCAAATGATGCCGACTCCGCTGACAGTTTCAGATGTCAGTGGGCGGTCCGAGTCGGACTTGTCAGACCTGCAGTTTCCCATCTTCTTCGAGCGGGTGGACGGACAGTTGGGTCTCTCCCTCGAAGCAGCGGTAGCTGGTCAATGCGAAACCCTCCTGAACGCGCAGGGATATGCGCCCGTTGGCGCTTGGTCGACAACACATATTTGTATTACAGTCAGTACAACTTCTGCTCTGGACAGCCTATGCATGAGGCTGACCTGGATGATAAATATAGTGGCTAGGGTATGAACAATTTGCGCGTCAAGTTCGTGTTCGCGGCGTCACTCCCACACACAACCCTATAACGGTTGCTACATTTGCGCACCGCATCGGACAATTTGTGGATACCTTTCTCACAGTCAGGTCTTTTCGTGTTCGCTGCGAATCACTTCATGTGCTGATAGTTATCTCTCTCCCTCATTTAAAGGACTGTAAACCGGATCCCAGATGTACCTCCTTGGATGCCCACTTGTGGCGTATTGGAGACGGGGGCATTCAGCGCGGCAATATCATGATCATCGGGGCGATCAATCCTTCCGCAACAACTTGGATGCCCATTTTGCAACTCACTCGACAGCCATCCGCGGGTTACGACAGGGTCTCCGATGTCAGGAATCGAAGGATCGATTGGGATGCTATATTCGAGCTCGCGTCGTGAAGCTACCTTCACCAAGACTTTCCCACGTTTGTTCTGGGGCCTTTTGCTTGTCAGTAATGCAGTAGGTTGGAATCACAAAGTTTGAAAGATAATACTAGTCAGTCAAGGGCGTTATGTATGTAGGAAGATATAGAATTAAGGATCGATATGAACCGACTCCGAGAGTCGGTTCACGCCTTGCATGACGTGACGGTATCATGTGATGCATGTGATGCCTTTTTCTTTGCACGTGAACGTACACGTTAGTAAGCAACGCATTTTCCAAGATACCCGATTTAGGTTTATGGTCGCCGATCCTAAGACGACCATGATCAGGAATTCGCATAACAGGTAGAGACTATATTAGCGACACATGTCCAGCTGTGCGACACGCGCACATCATAGTGTCTGTTTAGGCCAAGAAGATGAATTTTTGCGGTAGCTCGTGATGGTGCCAATCATGGTTTAGAAGATGATCACCCGTAAGTGCTGGCTGCTGTATATTCCTGGTAGGCAGGAGACGGCCAAGGTGTGCCAAAGGAGTGTAATGCATTACGGAGTGTATACAGTACATGTAATATATTCTTTAACATCTTCATCAGTTCCGTCAAACGTATCATGGTCTGACTACAAGGGTGTTGATTCGTCCAATTTCGTCCAACCTAGCACGTAAAAAAAACAATAATTCTTCCTGACTCCTGGATCTAGGCTTCACCAGTGATGAGGCTGTTTCCAGTAGTTAGGCCCCATGGAGAACATTCTCCTTTTGTTCCCAATGCAGCATCACGGTCTCATGCCAACCCCTTTTACAGCATTTCCTTTTTCCTCGAGCTGGGAACTTGTGGGAAGCGCGCATAACGGCGGGATTGTTCAAAGAGACACAGCTCCTCCCCGAATTGAACACCCTTGGAGAAGCTCAGACCTCTCGGCTATAATGGCTGAGATGGTTGAGTGCGTCTCCCTGGGAAGGAAGCCCTACACGACGGTGTAACTCAACTTCAAGTTCAATTACTCAAGGACGTGGAAACGAGTGATCGATTATTTTACGCTCAAGTTGAAGCCCATCCAAAGTTCAATATCGCCGCACACATCTTCTCCTCTGCTCGTCTGGCGCTGGTGTTCAAAGTTCATGGTCGCTGAGCTTGAGCACTGGCATATGTTCGCTGTAGTACCTTCCTGTGTGGCCAGAACACTTGGAATTAATCCCTCCCCCACTCTAGGGCTGTGGAATAGAAGATCCCGCAAATTCAACAGCGCTGTGATATGGTACTTCAAGTTGTTGCCGCCATCAAGGTCTCCCCAGGAAGTTGGATGCCACTTTTGCGCCGTACTCGAAGTCCATACGACACAACCCTCAGTAATGACAAAGTCAGAAGGGTAATACGCTTACCCGCGCATTTGGTGTACGTTCGTCTTTCATTTGCCCAGGGCTGGTGAAAGACACGCAGCTTTTGGCTGCTATTCTTTCTTATAGAGAAAAAAGGTTGGAAATAAATTCATAAAGAGACGGTGGAGGCCGCCCGGCCAAGAAATTTCACCTGCTCTAGCTTCTACGTCTCACAAGACAGACAGTTGTCGCCACATGTCAACGCTGTGTTAATCACCGTTGCTGGTCGCGTGTCAGAATATGCAGAAGAAAATACTTATGTTGGATGAGATGGCCGACGGCACTGGGATCCCGGCGTTGTCCTTGAGCTGTGGGCAGAAAGATGCATTTACGTTTACCTCAGCCGCAACACGTCTGCTCAGTGTTACCATTGGGTGGCATCGTCACTTAGCTGGACATGCGTGTAGGTGTCTGGCCAGGATAGTGACTTGATCACAACCCTTAAAATGCCGACAACGAGGGATTATTTGCAAACCGAGCTACCCAAACGGAGACCCAAACGCGGTACGTCCGAGTCCGGCCTCATGTGTCAAGGCCATTCGCTAATCCACGTGACATGCGGTCACCGGTTGAACTCTCTATGTGAAGCAACCAAGGTAGGTCCCCGATTGCCCAACAAGATTTCCTCATCGAGCCTACTATACCTACGTCCATTCTGAAGAAGGTGAAGTTTTCAAGGGGGCTTCAGAATGTGCCCTTCTTTCCAAATCCTGCGTTCTCTACTCCGCATCAGCAAGTCTCTTCCAAATTAGACGGGAGCTAGACCACACTTTTATTTCCATTCGTTTGATGCAACCAGAGTCTTGGAGTCTACAAGAGCGGTGCCAAGCTCTGCATTCCTCCTTCCTCCCATCTCGGCGCATATGCTCGTATTTATATCATACGTATCCTCCCATCTTTTCAAGTTCATTGACGACTCTCCAGCGCAGTTCCTCTGTCATGAATCCCCAAGGAGAAATCAAGTCTCTCCTTACCGACGGATACATAGCCTGGTCCTTTCAGAACGAGTCCGCAATGCAGCACTTTTGCAGCCTGCTCAGAAAAGACACACTCCCTCCATTGAAGCCCATGTCACTCCCGGACAGGGAGGGCCTCTTCTTGGCCGTCGATCACATACCTCCTCCCAACATCCCACCACACATCTCAGACAGTAATGGAAGAGATTTTTGGGTGCTTGACCGTACTGTCGTGTCCAGAGGCCCTGTGGTACCCCAGACGATGCCGACTCCGCTGACAGTTTCAGACGTCAGAGGGCGGTCGGACTTGTCAGACCTGCAGTTTCCCATCTTCTTTGAACATTCGGATGGACAACTAGGCCTTTCTCTCGAAGCAGCGGCAGCCGGTCAGTGCGAGACCCTCCGGAACGGGCATGAATATGCGCAACTTGGTGTTTGGTCAACTACGCATATCTGTATTGCAGTCAGTACAACTTCTGTTCTGGACAGCCTATGCATGAGGCTGACCTGGATGATAAATATAGTGGCTAGGGTATGAACAATTTGCGCGTCAAGTTCGTGTTCGCGACGTCAGTCCCACACACAATCCTATTACGGTTGCTACGTTTGCGCACCGCATCGGACAATTTGTGGATACCTTTCTCACAGTCAGGTCTTTCGTGTTCGCTGCGAATCACTTCATGTGCTGATAGATATCTCTCTTCCTTATTTAAAGGACTGTAAACCGGATACCAAATGTACCTCCTTGGACGCCCAGTTGTGGCGCATTGGAGACGGGGGCGTGCAGCGCAGCAGTGTCATGATCATTGGGGCGGTTAATCCCTCTGCGATAAGCTGGATGCCAATTTTGCAACTCACTCGACAGCCTTCGGCAGATTACGACAGAATCTCCGATGTCAGGAATCGAAGGATCGATTGGGATGCTATTTTCAAGCTCGCATCGTGACGCTAGAATCTTCACCAAGATTTTTGACATAGGACTTTTGTTCAGAACAATCCTTAGAACTTATAAGCTGTGTTGTTTCTTTAGTTTCGGCTTTGACCTCCTAGCATCAGTGACCTCGATATTCAGCGAGTTTCAGTGGACGCTGGAGGACCTAGAACGTGTTCGTGCCTACCTTG
>QLPA01000439.1:0-46461 GCA_003313945.1 Lactifluus pinguis
TAAATGGGTTTACCTTCGATGCTCCTATGGTCCCGGTGTTGCTCCAAATACTGAGTGGCGCGCAGAGCGCGACCGATCTTGTTCCTAAAGGAAGCATCTACGGTCTTGATGCTAATAAAAGCGTCGAAATTACGATTCCCGCAGGTGTTCCTGGTGGACCGGTGAGTACAGGAAGGCTTGCGTGGCTATCAGTAGGATATTGACTGTTGTTATCCACAAGCATCCTATCCACTTACACGGACACTCATTCCACGTTGTCCGCAGTGCCGGTAGCTCGGCCTACAACTTCGACAACCCTGTGATCCGTGATGTCGTGAGCATCGGTGAAGAGGGAGATAATGTGACAATTCGTTTCTTCACTGACAACCCTGGTCCGTGGTTCCTTCACTGCCACATCGACTGGCATTTGGAGAAGTAAGTTTGAGCTTTTGTGCGATGACAAAGTCGTCAACGTACTGATGCGTTTGCATCACAGGGGCTTCGCAGTAGTATTTGCAGAGGATGTACCTGAAGTTCCGACGAAGGATGTTGTGACTGGTACGTCCCAGCACTATCTATCTGTGTATCTGAAGGGCTCATGAATACATGATTGTCCTGTCCAGCCCAATGGAAGGCCCTTTGCCCTGCGTATAATTCCTCCTCCAAGGGGACTTCTGGATGAGTCGTCCTAATCACCTTCACGCTCCAGTGAGACTTGAAATTTTTTTTCTCGCCTTGATAGTCCGACCCTCGTCGTTCACTTCCACTTCCACTCTCTTCGTCTCCTTTCTTTTGCTGCTCTTGAAACAGAAAATGTGCCTCAACTTTTTCGCCTCGCGTTTTGAAGTATACCCGAATATTGTCGCTGTAGTTTCTCTAGCTGTAGATTATCGAATTTGTTGATTAGAGATGCAACAGTGATATTTGTTGTAACCTCCTCGGCCCAAGTTTCCATCTCACTCAGAGAGATGAAGGAAGTAGTCCACCGTCACGGTCGTATTGAACACTGACAAAAGGTGGAATTCCTCAACATTAGTTACACCCGGAAGGATAATACAGTTATATAGAACCCGGAACGGTTCAACTATCGGCTGCTCCCAGGCTGCTCCAGTAGCTTATAGGCCGGAATGGCTATAAAATAAGTTACTATGAGCGACGGATTCAAAGAAAAATACTATGAGTGACCGGGAGCGGGCCGTTTTAGCCCGCTTCGGCTGGTCGGAGGCGGTAGTCTGCGGTAACCTTGTTTCGCTCTTGCCCACAGGCTTGGGCCACAACAGGCCTGTGAGTCATCTTTTGTTTTTGTACTCACCCGGAGTTATTAATAATAACAATAACCTTTGCCAACGTACATTGTTTCCGGTCGTCGAATCTTTCAAAATGGCATCTTCCCATCCCGTTGCAGAAGTCAGGACAGGTCCGCGCTAAGACACCTTCAGTTTCCGGTTCACTTTCTGGACCAAAGTTATGCTGCACATCGTCTGCCAGCACAAATCTGGGCCGCAAAGGCCTGGTAGCACACGCGCCGACCTTCTATTATAGCTTATCTCCCAAAGTAATGTATACTATACGCCATGGACTTGGGCTTCTGCCGGTGCTGTGTCTCCGCGGCGGAGGTACTAACCTATAGCTGTGTCCATCCCGTTGTATGAGATGCCCCAAAAATAGGATGGCCGTGGAATGACAAGTTGTCTCACTTTCCTGTATTGTGGTTGGTCTTATGTGTCTGCCCTGACAACATTAGGACAGCGATTGTACGTACGTACCGTTTACAAGGCAAGCGCCGGCGTACACGGGTCCGAGCGGCCACTGAGACATCAGTGAACCAGCAATCGTTCGGGTCCGTCATCTCTTATTTGCCTCATTGTCCTACTGTCCCAGTCTTCAATAATGGGACATAAAAGAGGTAGAACATTATCGTGATTAACCTGTTCCCGATGTTCTACCTCTTTTATTCCTACCTTACGGGTTCCTGCCGCACGTATGTACATAAAATGGCCTTTGACTGCTCGCGTGTATTCCTTGCCGTTGTTCTCGGACTCGGACTCCTTGCGCACAGCTTCGTTGTCCCCCTCAACAGCTATTGTCTCGCCACCTACTTCCCTTCAGGCTCCCCCTCTTCAACTTCTTTCCTGATTGGTACACCATGTGTTCTCTCACTCTTCGAGTTATTCTGCTCTTTGCTACCATATCAGCGAGAGTGTATGCTGCTATTGGACCCGTGGCTGATCTTAACATCGTCAACGCTGAGATATCTCCAGACGGATACCTTCGCAAGTAAGTAAGCCATGGCTTGTTCCTACTACAGTTGATCACGAACCCCACGTCTGCAGTGCTACCCTCGTCAACAATAATTTCCCTGCCCCACTGATCAAAGCAGAAAAGGTAGATCTCACAGAATAGTCCCTATGTCCTGCTTTTCCAAGTCAATTTCAGAATGATCAGTTTAAGCTCAACGTCATCAATTCACTGACGGATCTATCGATGAATTTGGAAACTTCTATTGTGAGCTTCATCCTTTTGCCTTACATGTCAACGTAGGCGCTCAGTCTCTGCAGCACTGGCACGGTATCTTCCAAAATGATACCAGTTGGGCTGATGGCTCTGCCTCTGTCACTCAGTGTCCTATTATACCAAACCAGAGCTTCCTCTATTATTTCAGTGCATTTGAGCAAACGGTACTGCACCTTTCTATCTTCACAAACTTCCGACAATTTCACCTTTGGTATTTCAGGGTACATTTTGGTATCACAGCCATTACAAGTCTCAATATTGCGATGGATTGCGTGGGGCCCTTGTCATCTATGACCAGAATGACCCCCACGGTGACCTCTATGACGTTGATGATGGTGAGTTGGCAGTAGGGTTTAAAATAGGCTCTTGATGTCCATTTCTCGTAGACGACACAGTCATTACGCTTGCGGACTGGTATCACTACAGTTCTACAGTGGCGCCGCAGATTCCGTGAGTGTTCATCTATGATGCCTTGCCTCCTTCATACGTTGAACATCCTCCAAGTGAGTTCAACTCCACCTTAATTAACGGAAAAGGCCGCTATATTGGTGGTCCTCGCGCCCCACTCGCTGTGGTGAATGTTAAACAGGGCTTACGGTCAGTGTTGCACTTCGCCAGATGAATTGGGTCGAAAAATTAACACGCGATGACATAACAGTTACCGACTCCGCATTGTCTCCATCTCTTGCGCCCCTACATTTACCTTCTCAATTGACGGCCATCAGCTTACTATCATAGAGGCCGATTCTAACAACGTTCGGCCCCTGCTCGTCGATTCTCTTGCGATCTTCCCAGGTAAGCAGATCCAAGGCAGACTTCTACACGTTGACTACGACGAATGTCTCAAACAGGTCAACGCTATTCGGCTGTTGTAAGTCGATCAAATTGACTTTTGGTGCTAAATCGAGTTCTTTACCCCCGTACCGTTTCTCAGCTCGATGCCAATCAATCAGTGGACAATTACTGTAAGTTATTCACGGTTCACCAAACTCGCGCGACCTGACTTGAATGTGCGCAGGGATTCGTGCCCTTCCCAGCATGGTGAACTTGGATTACAGAAATGTCACTAACGTGGCGATTCTTCGCTACGACGGAGCTCCAGTTGTCGGCCCAGCGAGTGATCCTAACATGAACATCCCCATGAGTATGCTACCGCTCAATGAGTCAGATCTCCATGTAAGCTATATGTGTCTTTTTGTTTCCCGTTATAGTGCTGATATTTTGAACATCTAGCCTCTCGATGCGAATAAAATTCCTGTGGTAAGCATTTTATCGTCTGATTTTGACAGGTCATCATAATTCCGTTTAATTCAGCACGGTGATCCCTACCCTGGTGGTGCTGACATTAACATCAATCTCAACGTGACAATCGTAAGTAAACACATTTTTAGGTGATGTTCAATCGCTATTGACACACATCGAGGACGGCCACAATGGTACATTTTTCGTAAATGGCTATACCTTCCTCAAGCCTACCGTCCCTCTGTTACTCCAAATCATGAGTGGCGCGCAAAACCCATCCGATCTTGTCCCTGCAGGAAGCATCTATGGTCTTGATCGGAATAAAAGTGTAGAGATTACGGTCCCTGCTGGTTTTCCGGTGAGTTGCAGCAAAAGCTTTTTCATGGCTAGTAGGATGTTGACTGGTTCATAAAAAGCATCCTTTACACCTGCACGGACACTCATTCCACGTTGTCCGCAGCGCTGGTACCTCGTCCTACAATTATGTCGATCCTGTGATTCGTGACGTCGTGAGCCTCGGCGATCCAACGGACAACGTCACGATTCGGTTCTTCACTGACAACCCCGGTCCGTGGTTACTTCACTGCCACATCAACTGGCACTTGGAAATGTGAGTTTTTTTTTTTTTTGGAAAAAACCTCCCAAACTTGTCCAAAAATTCCAATGTTGAAACGGTTAATTTTTCGACTATTAGGGGCTTTGCAGTGGTATTTGCAGAGGATGTCCCTGAGATTCCGATGCAGAATAATTTGAATGGTACGTACTCCCTCGGCACATGGCCGCACGTCTATCTGCACGTGAAAGGCTGATGGAAAAAAAAACGTATCCTTGTCCAGACCAATGGAAGGCCCTTTGCCCAATGTACAACACCTTCATCAACGCGACCACTGGCAACGGGACTTCGTCCTACTAATCGTCGTCCCGTTTCCGAAGAGAACTTGGAATCTTTGTTCTTCCCTTTCGTTCGTTCGTTCTTGACAGCCGAACCCCGAGTCATTCTTTCCCTCTTGCAAAACCACTCTACGTAACCTTTTCATGATACCGAAAGCCCCCTCCCTTGCAAGTCCTCCGAACACAAAATTTATGTCGAACTTTTTTTTTTTTCGACTTTCTTACGTGTAACTCCTCGTTTTTGTTTTGTTTTGTCGTCGCTAGGGCTGTTGCTCTCTCTGTAGGGTTTGATCGGAAATTGTCAATTTACGGCGATATTTCAATTTTTTTTTTAGCTTTCAGGCTCTACACCTCGCACGTTGTAATAACCCGAAAAACAAATAACGGAGCTCCTCGATCATCTATTCATCTCCTGAGAGATGAAAGCAATACACATAATCAGTTCGGCTCGGCTCCGCCTCATTTGTCATTCATCATCCGAGTCGTCATCATCACGGAACAGAACACGCATTGGTTGGTTTCTGTCATGTGTAAATTCTCGGGAAAACCGGGTCGACGAAGGGGCGTACGTACACTGTAATTGATCAAGTCACCTGTAAAAACACGTGGGGGCACATGACGACCAACTTTTGGTGCCAGTGGCGGCGGTGGATTATGACTTTTTGGCATGACTTTTTCGGCACTTTTTGTTCTTCGGGGCCATTAGATCAAGGTTTTTTGAGCGCTTTTGAGAGCCATATGTCCAGGGGTTCTCCTCTAAAAACTGGAGATTTTGGAACATCATGTGTGATGACTCATGTACAAAATAAAAATAAAAATCGTGTTTTGCGGGTACTGTAAAACCTGTATTGTGGCACTGTAGGACTACTGTAGGAACCGAAGAAGGGGGACGGGACGGGGTTCCGTTGCTTCTAACAATTTACGGTTATAATGCCGGGTCTGGGGGTGCCGGTTCACCGGTTCGAACCGAGCAAGAGCACCAGCACCACAAGGTTGTGAAGGACTTCCTCTCCATCATTCGGCACAATTGATAATACCCGTCCGTCGTACCTCCGAATTTTTTTTAATGATACACGTTTCCATCCCACGCACAGCCACGTTTTTTTTGGTTTTCTAATCACGCGGTACGATTTGTGCATATGATTATGGTCCGCATTGAAAATGTCGAAGCCTCCCAGCCCACAACCAAAAAAGAAAAAGAAAAAAGGTCAGCGTTTTACATGAGAAAACAGGGTCCCAACGTTTGGTGTTCAGGTCGTTCAGGTCGTTCAGCTCTAATTTTATTCATACAACACAACGGGCTCACAAAACGGGGGGGGGGTTTTTTTTAGTCGTTGGCCGGAAATCGCCGCGGCCATCTTGTGATAAGTCTAAAACGTAAGCGGGAAAAAAAAAAACCGAAAAGAAAAAAAAAGAAAAGAAAAAGAAAAAAAGAAAGAGGAAGTGAAAAGTACTATTACAGTCAGTTTTGTACATACGCGCCTGGGGTAGCGACATGAGGTGGTGGTGCGCGTTTTTTATACATGATCCGTGCCCTTCGCTGCGGGATTATGCGCAAGCGGTACGAGAGCGGCTTTTTGCTTGTTTGTTTGCTGTTTGTGAGATGAGAGAAGCGATGAAAGGGGGGTAACGTGTGTGTGTGCGTGTGAACTTTCGGGAGAAAACGTGTGGGGGCGGTAAATGAGGCAGAAGGCTTGGAAGGAGACATGAGAAGAGAAAAAAAAAGGAGATAAAACTTCCCAAGGTGAGAAAAAACGACAACACAATAACTGACGGGCAGACAACACGGCGGTGATATATGCGTGACTTGAATTAGGAGTACAGAGAGGATGATGGGGTGATGATTTGTGGAGTTTGATGATGAAAAAAAAAACATGACATTGTTCGTGCGTTATGAATGAGAGAGGGGGAGCGGAGGAAAGGCGGGGAGGGGACGAAGAACGGAAATGAAGCGTGTAGCGACTTCAGCAATGCAGCCATGCAAGCATCCGCAAGCGTCCACGTTGTCGCGAAACCCCCAAAAACGGTGATGATAAGGTAATTCAGAACCCCGCGCATCTATCGCACCCTTCCAGATATCCCAAACCACACAAAGGGGGGAGGAGGGGGGGAGAGAAACGTTCACGGATCAGCGCCGGAACGGACGTCGCAAGCCCGAATATAAATCACTTGCGCCACCCGCGTGTCCGAACTGCGGATGGAATATGCGCTGCAACAGTGGCCGCTTCTGCGGTCGTTGGGGTTGGGGTTGTGGCGGAGTCGGCATGGGGAAATAAGTCCCATTCGCAGAACGGTGGCTTTGTAATGCTGGCGTGGACTTGGACGCAGTTGTAGATGTCGGCTCGGCATAGAGCCCTTTCATACCCCTTGGAGACTACAAATCCCGTTGGAGGTTTTTTTTACCAGAGACAAGATGACATTCAGATATACGTACCACTACTTTGATTTTCTGTCCCGGACTGGGCAGGACATAGTAGGTGCTTCCAGAGCTAAAACTCGCCCCGTCGTCATCGTCGTCATCATCACCTCCACCCTTGCCCTCTCTGCGACGCGATCGGTCTTTGCGTGACTTGTCCTTCTTTGACCGCTCCTTAGCTCGAGCACGAGCAGTGTTCGGACTGGGTGTTCGCGAAAAACCCTCAAAGAGTCGCCCTCTGTTGCTATTCCGGCCGAGCGAGCCACCGATTGGCGTCGGGTCGGATATCGACTGCGCCATGCGGTGCGCGTGAGCATGACGGGGAGTCGGCGCGTGGATGGTTGTGGGTGGGCGAGACGTAATAATGGGAGGGTTGTACGTGTAAGAGGATGAATGGGCCGAAGGCGCATAAATGATCGAAGGTGGACCGTGCCGCCTAGAACCGGAGGCACTTGTGCCTAGGTGGGGACCACTCTGTGAGTCGGCGTGGTGTGGCTGCGAAGGATCTGGGTGAGAAGCAGCCGCACGTGAGGAATGACGCCGGAGGCGCTGCGCCGACCCGGAAGGGAACGAACTGGGTGGTCCAGGGTTGTGCGATTGTGCGATTGGAGGGTGGGGATAGGAGTGACTGCTCGAGTACGAGTGCGAACGAGAATGGGTCCTGGATTGAGTCGAGGGACCTGGTAGTGGGGGATCTTGCGGTGATGAAGGGGGTGGGAAACCATAGACCGGAGAAGGTGAAATGATGGGCGGCTGTTGCGCGGATCGAGAGCTCTCACGTGTTGGTGATACTGGGGCACTTTGTGATTGTGAAGATGGGACAGGTGGAGAAGCATATATTTGCAAAGTGCTTGGTGGTGGTCGAGAGGAGTGAGTCGAGCGCATTGATCTCGAGTGGGGAGGCATGGAGGGGGCATTATTTGAGTCTGGAGTAGAATACACGTTTGGGCTATGTTGAGGGCCAGGGCTGGTTGGGGAAGGACGGACGTGAATCGCCTCTGGATGTGGAGTGGCAACTATTGGGGCGGGCGGGGCGACGTACAGAGGGACAGCATTAGATGAGGAGCGACTGCGTATGTTAGGATTCGATGGAGGATAGCCATTCGAATGAGGGGGTTGACGAGCGTAATATGGGCCCGACGTCGGTTTCTGACTTTGTGGTTGCCACTGCGAGTTGGCCGAGACAGTTACATCAGGCCTGCCGTCGGGATATCGTAAGACCATGCGTGGTGGGAGGGAATGACTACTCTCCGCGTCCGTGTCTGGTGAACTGAGACCATCGTCGGTGTCGCTGACGAGAGAAGGTGGCGCGGATGGAGGAACTAGCGCCTTGCCCTCTAAGGAATCGACCCAATTGGCGGTGCGAGCGCGAGCGGCAAGAAAATGAGCGACAGCTTCAGGGTCGGTTGTATACTCAGTCATCGGGAATGGCAACGTCGACGAAAGAAAAATAAAAAAAAGGGAGAAGTGGGAGGGGAGAGGGGTGGCCCAGGCCTTTATAAGTATGATTATCCTTAAACTATTTAGAAAAGTCCATCGTTGGCTACTCTCTTAACTGAACCGCTTCCAAACGTGTTTCCAATGAGGCGAGACATCCACTAACTTACTCTCATACCCACGCTCCCCTCGTTGACAACTACTCATCCACATCTTTTTCTTTTTCTCACTGGCATACTTGTGAGGCCGTTCTAGGACCATATATTATACTGCCTCAAAAATCACATACAATAACTTGAACGGTCACACTGGCACCGGTTGGGCTAGTTCACTCCCCTTTCCGGTCGCGTAAACCGGTTTTCAGGAACGGTTAGACAAAAAGGCGCCTTTTCGGGAAACGGACCTGCCCACCGGCTCTTCGCATAGCTAGTCCGAACCTAGTCGGACGCCTGTGCTTTGTATATAGTAACCGTCCTACGCCCCTTTGTCTATGCACACACAAGGTCACTGCTGGCCGAATGCCACAAAGGTTCAAAACCTTTTCGCCCGCCCCAATCACCTTCCCTTGCTTCCGCAGTCTCTCCGGACCACCACTGCTTTACCGACCTTTTTGCGACGAACTCTCCTTGCCAGACCCTCTGGAATCGGCCTGCCTGGAACCTCTTTCGCTCAAGTTATCCAAAAAGTTGAGCTTCCTTCATCATACTCCACGGACGCAGTATTTGGACTTATCAATCAATTGATCACTATCTGCGCCTTTACAAATTAATCCGCCCTCCTTTCATACCATCCTCTACAATCCCAATGTGTACCATCTCCTTCATCGCCGCTCCCGTTCGTTCGAGGCCCGAGTTA
Organism: Lactifluus pinguis; assembly: GCA_003313945.1. Lineage (NCBI taxonomy): Eukaryota > Fungi > Basidiomycota > Agaricomycetes > Russulales > Russulaceae > Lactifluus > Lactifluus pinguis. The sequence continues at coordinate 9,335 of QLPA01000439.1, forward strand.
GCCACATAAACCCTCAATTCACAAGTCCAGACCTGTATAGCGCTCATTCCCCGCATTACCCCATGATCGGATCTTGGATCAGGCGCTGGACTTACTATCAGATGCCGATCGCTCCGTTTTCCAAGCAAAGCCAAGCTGGCTCTCCTTGGTTGTTAGCGCTGCCAAGTACGTCTTTCCCAGACAGCTCTATCCCCAATAAAACATAAGCAAAATATCCCGCATCCGTTTTCGACTCGCTCACAGTATCCTGCGGCTCAGGGTCCAATGACAATAGCGCATCCAGTCATGGGGAGTGAACACGAGGCGTCAGGTACGCTACGGCTACGGTGATATATTAATCAGAGAGCTCACACATGACTAGGGACATAACATTGTTATGGCCAAGCGTGGACTTGCCTCTGATAGAACCACACGTCAAAGTCGAGGAAGAATCGAAAGCTGTGGAACGCTGCGCCACTTCAGTACTCCCTTCAAAAACCAATTTCCTTGTCTTACACGTCATACGACGTCCTGCATCAACACCACACTCCCACTCTCGTCGTCTCTTTCCCACGCTGACGTGGATGCCATGTTCTACTGGAAAGCCCAAAATTTTCGACGGCATGCGGAATACATTGATAGCTTTTTCACATCGAAGTGGTCAGGGTCACTCGCCGACTATCCGTCCCCAGTCTACCGACTTTCGGGTCTCCACCCTTCAGAGTCCTATCTATGCCCTAATGGAAGGCGGGCTTTCCGGTGATTGGAGCGTAAGTGTCTACCTTTATACCCTCTTCTCTGGGTGCTATACTAGGTTCCGACCCGACCCGTCACTTGGCAGCACAGCGAACAGACGCCTGACATATGTATAGCCAACTACGATTCCCATGTTATTTCATCTCCCTAGGCCCAGCTGACGTTGCAACATCCTTGCGGGGACCCAGCTGGCCTCTTCTGTCTGAGATAGACCGTCTGTTATCAATGGTATGAAAGGCTTCTAATTGCCATGTCATCGCATCTATACGGGGTTTCACATCACCAGAGCTCCCGCTCACCCGCTCAAGGCCATGCGCGATGAAAACTGCTTGGACTAATAGTGCCCCAAGTCAGCCGACCATCATATCTTACGGTATGCTGGATGCCCGACGACGACGGCCGAGTGATGCCATCACGGGGTCACTCTCCTACCGGCAATTAGTTTCCACAGGCATGGAACAACACGGCGGAACGACGACCAGCTGACCGGGATTGACGGAATCCATGACTACTCAAGACGTCCCGCTTCAGCATTTCGGGTGTTGGGATGACGTACTCGCGCGTTTTTGAGGGCGCAGAAACGCGACTTCCCAGCGCGTGCAATGATCGTGCTGGGTTCCTACTCTCTCACGCAACACGACTCGCGCAATTACAAAAACCGCGAAACGATACCATAAGTTGCGTGGTGTTGCGCGCCTGACGTGCTGTGGCCCTTCCCCATGGGTCGTTGTCTGGAGTCCCAAGTGAAAGGCTTTTCCTCGCGACCAACACGCGAAATACGCGAAACACGCGCTCTCCCCGAAGAGAGAAAGCTGTCGTAAATATGAAAACCACGTTGGCGGGCGCTACCCACCGAAGCGCCGAACAACGCGCCAGTGCGTGTCAGCCACCGGCGTGCGGTAATGAAATGTTAAGAAATACCACATAGAGTTTTCCCAAGGACCCATCATTGCCGTCCACTCTACGCCCGCAACCATCAATATGTGAGAGACTGGTAGACCTCGGAGTCTCGTGCGCAAAACAGATACAGCACTTGTTAGAAGTGGCTTTTTTAATAAATATCTTTTTTTTTGATCGACAAGTTTTGACACGGTGCCACTGGCGGTGGCGTTTTGGGCATGACTCGACCGTCGTAGTAACAAGGAATTTTCTGGTGAGAGATTTCCTCCTCCGCACGTTTTGCGCGTAAGGCCGAGAAGGGGCAACACCCCTGGGGCTCTTTGCTTATCGCGGCTATAATCGATGTGTGCCTTAGCCTTGGCTCCGAGAGGCGTTGTGAACCCCCTGCTGACTCGTCCGAACCAGACCAAACGGGCCCCTAGCGAAGCGCAGTCTGCTCCGTCGATCCAAGCGTCAAATGGGTTTTCCGCGCCTACTAGGCAGCAGACTGGTTCAAAAATGTCAAAAAGCTTTGAAGGGTGTGGTGGGCGCTGCGCTTTGGGTTTTTATCATATAAGGAAAACCAAAGAGAACAAAAAGGCATCTCCTCGATCGTCCACGCGGATTTAATTTAATCAAACTGTATCATTATATGACTCGTTAGAACAAAGTGATGGTGGATTGGAGGGGTGGAGGGGACGGGAGGGGAAGAAACAGTAAGGGATTGGCCCGTATCTAACGGAGATCGGAAATGAACCTGAGCGCACAAGTACCACAGCTTGAGCGGCTGGCGAATAGCGCCTCTTCTTCTTACTGCCAGTGTCCGCGCTAGAGATCCGAGTCAGAGTTTTTCCCATGTTCCTGGAAATTACTCCATCCAGCCATCCATCCACATGTTCGACTTGTTCTGGCAAAGGAGCAAACCATCGCGGAAAAGATTAACCAAATTCATAAGCACCGTCCGATACGGGAGGGGACCCAGTAAGCTTAGCCCTTGGGGTGGGGTGGAGCGAGCGCACATGATGAAACATACCACACATAGGGATAAGGGGCTTGCCACCCGTTTTTAGAATGTGGCCTCGAGGCAAGAGATAGCCTTTTAGGTCGCGCGCCCATTAGTAGTAATCGTCCATCGGAATGTGAAAGCATTTTGGGGATGTTTAACTTTTGTAGAACGATTTGCCTCATATTGTGAGAGCGGCGTGGGGGTGCCTCGTGTCCGGGATGTGCAGGGACACACCCTTACTGAGGCCAGACTTTTTTGAAGCACTACAAGTTTCCCATAATCTTTTGGGGAAGACTCGGAGCAACGACAACCAGAAAGGCAAAAAAAAAAAACAAGCTTAGCATCGTCGCCGCGCTGATGGGAAAAAAAGTCAAAAATGACGACTAAAGTTGGAAAACGAGCCGTTTTTTTTTGGTTTTCTTTGTATGCGGCAGCGTAGAGGCCTCGTGTGTGCGAATCACGAGAATAACAATAATTACCTGTGAGAAACGGCTGGGGGTTGCCAGAGCTATGGCGTGGGGAAACGACCCCACCACGATGTTCAGTCGAGGTTTAAGAGGTTCAGGACGAGGTCGAGGTGAGATAAAACCTAGCGTCCCGTGAACTTCTATAATGACGAATGTGGCCTAGCCTTTTGGGACAAAAATTAATTGAGCATGGGGTCGAACCTAGGGGGAACCGAAACATATTCATCTCGGGATGCTCCGAATCAATGAAAAAGTTGTGTATGATCAATGTGGAAGCGGGCAGGCACATTCGGTTGTGTGTGAGGTGTGTGCCTGTCTGTGGTAAGGACAGACCTACCTACGTCATAGTGAAAGGGTTTAAAGCTCGATTTGAAAACCAAAGTGTGAGAGAAAAAGACGCATGGGTGATGGCGATCTCGAAGAAGGAAGTTAGGCATCTCACAGAGTATGGGAAGTGCTAAATCTATCATGAGTATGCGTGTTGGCAAACGTTTTGTTTTCCAAGATGGAAAACTGATTTTCTGATACATTCTTGTGAAGTGTGAGTTGTTGTCATCCCGGGGGTGGCCGACTTGTGTCTACTGCGTGCGTGCGTGGAGCATGGACAACAACCCTCATGACGTGTGGATACCTGCTCAAATGGTGAAGCGATTTCCGAGGAGCTTATGGGTCACGGAATGACCGTAGATCGTTCCGCACATGCAGCGGAGAGACCCATTCGGCAATTCAGATGCGAAGTATTCCCCAGCTGGCGTATGCGTGTCAGCCACGCTGAGCTTGAAAAGGTGCCAGCTCTCGGGGGTGGCTTGAACTGATAATGCGTTAGAATACCAGGAATGAGCCAAAGAAAATACTCTGTAACTGGTTATTGCTTCGCTTGCAACATATATATATCATCAGTTGGCCTCACTTCTAGATTACTCCGAGTCGTCAGTAGGCATCCATAATAACACCTCTTTCCGAGGTGCCACATATCCCGTAGCGAACCAACTTGGTCGGCGAGAAGACAAAAAAATAAATACGGAAACAGCATTGATCGACTTAACCCGATGGCGAAGTACAGCGGTCAAGAGTTGGCCGATAGCTATGAAGCGTGAAGCAATCCCGTTTCACGTACCACCGCCGACCCCCTCGTATTTTGTCTTCCGTGAGTCGAACCAAAAAAAAAAAAAGTGTAATTATTTCGATCTATGGAACGCACAGACGAAGATGAGATTCCGTCATCGAGTATATGGGGCTCGTGACACAAATGCCTCCTGCACTTTCTCATAAGAACTGCGCTCGTCGCCGAGGGACTGGAGATTGGATAGTACAGCACAGCATGGTGTCCACTTGCGATGATCTGCGGGACAAACAAAAAGCTATTGAAAATGCTTGGCAGTTGTCCGAGTTTATCGTCCTCAGGAACTTCTACTGAGCCGACTGCGGAATGGACAGACACACTTCCAGAAACGCAAGCTGCGACGAGTTTCAATTGTTTGGAAGACAGAGATCCCCTAAAAAAAAACAAAAACCGATAGATCTAGAAAATCGCTCTTCTGGATAACCCCTCAACAGTAGCCAGTTTGGTCCATAAGTAAAAAAAAAAAAAGACGATGATCTGAGCACAGCAGCTATTATTTCCCGAACCCAGAGCGGCAATTATGATACGAGAGGTCGGTGTGATATTTTCCGTGATTATCGGCATCGAAAGTTCGAAGTATTTCATCGTCCGCAGGCATTTGAGAATTTTTGGAATTGAAGAGCCATTTTTCGTCTTCGAGGATGATGATGGGGGTCAGAGATACTAAAAGTGGGATGGGGATGTCCTCCATGCCGTATACACCTATAGGAAGCTTTAGCTATCCATTGGCATTTCATTGAAAAATCAAGGGTAAAATCCGCGGGAGTCATAAGCAGTGTGAGAGCAGCGATAAGTGTCGTCTCAGGTGACTTGCTACGTAAGGTCAATACGTCACGGTCACATGATCAACTTGGCATGCTGAATTCACTTGATCCGGGGGTAACGGCTCAATGTCAATGGCCAGGTTTCTCGTACTGTATACTGAGTAAATAAAACAGTCATGTGCCAACGAGATGACGCAGCATCTTCTTACCCTTATCACGGCAGATAACGAGACCCGAGGACCGAGGTTACGTATACATTGAACACGTGAATGAACTTTTTTTTTGTACATGAGAGGTTGCATAACAGAGAAGTAAAGACTAAAATAATAATGAAAAAGGAGGGGTGGTACAAGTACAATAGGACATAGGGTACAGCGGCGTGATGATCATGATATTGGCGCCCCAAAAATCTAAGTAGATCCCAATGGGTAAGAAAGCATGGTGAACGGATAAGTATAATGCAAAGAAGGGATCTTATTATGTCAAAAGAACAGCAAGGCAAAAGGGAGCGGGAAAAGCCTACACCTTTCTCGTCTTTATCTCCCACATCCCTTCACGACCGCGAACGAGTCCCTGGAAGATGCAATCCCGCATAAGATAGTCTACCTTCTTGACACCTTGACTCAATTCTCCTTGGTTATACTGGCACCGTTCTTTGTATGCTCGAGAAATTTTCTCGCGCTCTTCTTGTGTGAGCTCGTTGTTGTAAAAGTCTGAATTTTTGATGCGTGATGTGAGGACGTTCTGAATGTGCGTGAACAATTCGTAGAGTGTGACGCCCACTCCGTTGGTGGTCGTAACTTCAATGTACCATGGCAGACGCGAGTGGTATAGTTTCATGAATGGCGTCGGTGGCTCCGTCGTATAGCGCGTGAAATCGTAGCCGGTGATGGGACGCTTCAACTGACGGAACACTATCCGCGATATATCATCCCGCAGATCCCACAGCACTGGCGGTTCCCGTAGAGCGGAGACGCGAATACGTTCGTCCAACGTTCGCGATGTGGTATCTACTAAGGAGGTGAACAAACAAGCTCAATAACCCCGCCCTCACAGAAAAAATTGTCGGATATCTGACGCACCTGGAGGGAAATTTTTTCCTCTAGTCAAATTGGGTAACAACGAGCTTACGCCTGATCGTGGCATTTGAAAACGAGGCCTCCATGTTCCCGGCCGATCATATAACCAAGCCTCGCGGTCCGTGTTACGTGCCGATATAGAACGAGATAAGCCCGAAGGCGACTGGGGAAACGATCCACCACTACTGATTGATGATTGCATAGGCGATAAGAGGAACGCTGCCGGCGGGACGACTGGTGAGGTGACGTTGCCGCCATGTAGGTTCATGGAATTGTTAAAAGCGCTTTCGCTTGTGTGAGGTTCGTAAGTCGGGATGTAGGGTTGGGCGTCGGGGGGTACGTAGTTCCTCGCGTCAAATTGGGCTTGTGCGGATTCACCGCCGGGAGGGATGTAATTCCGTGGGTCAAAGGGTCCAGCTGCAGCCGCAGGTGGGCCTTGGCCTTGGGGAGGATGGGGAGGGCCCGGCATGGGTACTGAAGCAGGCATGAAACCAGGTGGGAATACAGGTATCGCGGGGGGCATTCCTCCTCCCGAGTAGTTTTGAGGGTCAATCCCACCCCACGGATCGGTTCCCGGATGAGGAGCCGGCCACGGAGCGGCAGCGAACGCAGAAGGTTGTCCTGCAACATCAAAGTATCCTTGACCGCCTGCCATGCCTGAAAGTTCAGAAAGAGGTGGTATCTGAACGTAGGTCGCGGCAATGCCCATTAACAGCCAGGCAACGGATATAAAGTAAATATAGTAAGTAAAAACCTAGTTTTCGTGTGAAAAGTCCAATGGGGTCCGTAGTAGTAGAAAGGTTTTGGGCACGATGTGATAAAAGGGAAAGAGTAAGCGAGTAAAAAGAAAAAAGAGAACGAGAGCTCTCGTGGCGAGGCAAAAGCCCTTCGAGCGCTCGGTCAGCGGGTCGGTCGACTTGGCTGAAAGTGGAAATTAGGTCGAAAAGTGCTGGAAAGCTCGGGAAATCACTGGAGATGGACTCTTTGCTAAAAAAAAAATGGTAGATGGGTGAATCAGAGGGTTAAGAGTGTAAACGTGCTGTTTCTCCGTATTACGGAGCTTCAAGCACAATTGGGGTGAGGGTGAGACCACTTGGTCTAGCCAGGGCCGTCCAATGCCATCAATCGATGGAACGTGGCTTTACATAGTAAGGCATATACGCCTCGCGGCACAGTACAAATTTCCATGACATGGATCAGAATATCGTAATCTTTGTAACGTTTTTGTCTAACTTTCGTAGTAAATCCACTCCACAACCAGCAAGGACTGAAATAACCTCGCCTTGCGGTCAACTTGTGCATGCCGACGCCCCCATCGGCTTACATATGACGTTCCAAGGATACTGGCCACGAGGACCCGAGGATCGGATAGCCTGTCTGCGACCCGTCACCGATGAGCCATTCGACACAGGCGGCAGATTGCGACCTTGTGAATGGGGAGGGAGAGACTTTCTACATCTGGAAGAGGCGTGAGCGGATTAATGATTGGTACCAGAACAAGAAAGTTGATACCAGCGAACTCTAGATCTCCACTTTGGCATCATCCGACTCCTCTTCATTAACCTTAAAGTCATCGCCACTTGGTGCGACATCCTCCAGTTCTTCTTCAATGGGTTGACCCAGTGGAGGTAAGGAGTGTAAGCCATCCATTTCTGGGACGCTCTGCTTGATTGCCTTCCAGACGTTCTCCGCGCCAGCAAAACCTAGGGCATGCGCACGTGCGAGTTCACCTTCGTCAAAGACGCTGCCCTTTGCATGCCAATTCGTCCATACCAGTTTTGCATTAGGCCACGTCGACGATTGCTGTGAGCCGCCGATCTCCGTGGCAAACAAAAAGGCAAAACAGCCACAGCCCAATCCCTCACGGGACTCGGTTTCGGAAGGATCAAGCACCAGAGACAACGCATCGTCTTTTTCGGAAGGACGATGCCACGAGACGGCGGCGGCGCAAACAACGCCTGTCATGGGTATGGACCCAGCGTTCAGTAGGGCCAGCGAGGATGCATTGATGCACGCCGCAATCAAGGAAGGCGAAAACCCGTCGACAGTGGATGGGGTAAGAGATTGGACCACGAGCTGGATGAGCGTCCTTGGGTTGCGGATGAGGCTGAGGGAAGGACAGAGAAGTCCCCGCAAAGATGCGGCGAGACACTTGGATTCTGTACCGGGAAGTGACGACAAGGGTCGGACATGGGCCTCGAATGTTGCCTTGGACGGTTGTTCAGACGCAAGGCGCACTTCGATAGGACCAGAGATCGAAGCGAGGGCTTTTGTATCGCCTTTATGACACGTCTCTTGAGTGAGATGGGGAGAGCGCTTATACAAAAGGTAGGACATACCGAAACCAAACCGCGCCGATCCGTCTACCCTGTCAAGCCTCTCATAGACAATATGGAGCTCTCTTAGTTCTTCATGTCCTCTCCCATCAGCTCGCGAAAAGGTCATCTAGGCAGAGCGTCGTCGATGACGGTCCGAATTCTGCTTCCAGCGAAACCGTGACTTGATTTTCGTCACATGTCACGTTTGTGACTCTGTGACACACCAAACACACCAACACGTTGCTGCCACGTTTTTCTTCGCCCACTCGCATTCAACGCCTGCTCTCCTCAGTTTCCCCAAAGTGGTGTCACTACTCTATTATGGCGATGGCGAGTAAGTGTTTCCAATATACTCTGAGTGACTTTTGACATACTGTACGTTAGACATTGACGTTACACACACAGGGTCCATATTATGACGTACCTGCCTAAGCGAGGGCAATATCCACATCTCCTTTGATTGGTTCAACCTGGCCAGTGCAATATAGCAAATATATGCACCTCGTCTCACAGCTGCGCTTATTGTCAAGGGAAAGTTCTACACGCGAGTCAGCTCTAGCGAATTGGAACGAACGAGGCTCGCTAGTTTTGCACACGTGCTGCTCTACATTGACCTGTTATGAGCCTACAGGTCTGACTCGGACATGATTAATTGTTCTGCGTTTCCATTTCTGTTCGCCTAATTGTTCGTCAATCCTATTGTCTTTGGCACCGCCCCATCAAATCTAGTCCCTTTCCAGCGAAACAGTGCAGTGCGGAATTCTCCGTCGTCCAAATTTGTCTCATTATACTCCTAGATTAGGAAATCGATCCCGCATGGGAAATTGAGATTTCCTTACTCGCCTTCCCCTTTGTGTTCCAACTTGGGCTCGCAGGCACTATGGAGCAGGGCAACTGGAGTCATGCTGAAATCTATAAAGCTCCTGCGGTTCGTGATCCATCATTTCCCGAACCTCACGCACACCTCCTCAATACTATGCATGTCGAAAGGTAGGAAAGCTGTTTGCGAATACCCGTTTCTGTCCTCTTTCTGCACCGTAACCTCCGCGAGGCGCTGCGGATCCTTCCGTGTATCGTTATCTCCCTCTATCTGGACTATAGATTGGCCATGGCATATTTCGACTTCTAGCATTCATGCGGTGATCATTCCTCACATCATTTTACGGGCTATATTCTGCCCATGCGCTTGTGTGCTCCTCATTCTTCGTCGCAGGATGCTTTCCTATATGCCCCACCTACCGCTTTCCCAGGGTTGTGCCCTCCTGCACCTTTCGATCATGGTTGCTCGCCCATTGATCATCCAATGCATTGTCTTATTACCCAAGCCTATCCCGGGTGGGGTCAATTTCCAGCGTTACCGAGCCATGATGTTCTCTTGGCCCGTAGCTCCGGGCTTATTCGAGCCCGAACGCTTACGCTTAGCACGGTTCTGGCCTGTGAGGAGGAATCCTCTTCTAGGCATATTATCTCAATGTTCCTGAGTCGTCCTCGGCGTTTTCGATCATCCCTCCTTTATGCGCTTCTCGCTCATCTGATGCAATACCCCTCCATTTCTTACCCCAAACCTTAGATCTTCCTTCAACATCAATTTGAAATTTTGTGTTTGGTCATGCATCTTCAATACATCAATGCGTGAGTAACGAACGATACTCGCGAAGTGCGTCTGCCACTATTACTGGCCTCGCAGCCATCCAAAGTGACCCAAGAGACCATGCAATCCTTATGACAAACCCCAATTTTTTCTTCAGACCAGTTCGGGCTATGTTCCCGAGCGGAGCTTTCCAGCTTCCCAACTTGTTCCCAGCCCTGGGACGCCCAGGTTCCCATGTGCAAAGTTCCTATGTCGTAATTTCTCGTCTATTGCCGTGTGTTCTCGTCATCTGACACGGGTTATCTAACAATCGCCGGCGGTCGCCAATGGAAGGCCGTCCATCCATCACATCAGATGTTCGGCGTCATCACGGCACCAACCCTTGTCATTCTAGTAACCACGGCAAGTATTTACAAAATAAATTTCCATCAAAATGCAATCGTATACAGGAAAGTGACGGGATCGTCGGATAAATGATACAACTGTGGGCGGTGTGCTATCCACTACCAAGATATGATACAACAGAGAAAACGCCATTATCGCTACATGCATGTTGTTCGAGGATGTTCAACAAAACACAAGTTATGGGGGGAGATGATGAGCCGTGGTCAGAAGCTGAAAACCTGGGGAATGGGTGCGAACATATCCGCGGAACCAGCAACGTTCATGTTCGCCACTTCTGGCATGGTAAACTCGTGATTGAAGAACTGATGAATTGACCCTTTTGAAGCTGAATGAGAATAGTGATCCATAGAATGTGGTGAATGTATCAGAGGATCGCTTCCAAGTCCCACAGCAGGCATTGCTGTCTCTTGGGTATGACCAAACTTGACGGCGTCACACGAATCAAAGTGAGCCGCCATGTTGTATGATGGATCGAACACTTCAGCAGGCGGTGCCGGCACCGCCTCTGTAGGTGAAAACTGTCCTGCTGAGTAGCTGACTGGTGTACATGGCGAACTAGGGAACGGGGATGATGACCATGACTCCAAGAAGGACAAGTCGATCTCAAGGGGTGGTGCGAAGGATCCAGGTGCGCATGATACTGCTCGTGTCTCCGCACTGAATGGACTATACAGCTCAGCGGACGGTGGGGGGCTGAGAGGGTCAACAGGTGACTGGATGCATGCTGCTGGCGCTTCATTGAAAACGAATGTGCTCAAGTCCTAAGATGAGAGAACAACGTTAGCCATGACGCGCCACACGCAGAGATTCCGCAGCAACTTACAAGAGAAGGTTTGTTGGTAACGAATGCGTCGTCAGTAGAGCTGACGGGAGGAAGAACGAGAGGAGGCATGTCGTTCCACACGTTATCGCCGGGTGTATCGACAATGTTCGCAAAGGGTGAGGAGCAAAAGACGGATGAAGGAGAGGAACCAATCACAGACCCTTCCGCCTCCATGGGAGAGGATGGTCGTGACAAGGTCGGCTGGGAGCTGGAGGCCCTGAGATGCCGAGAAGATGGCCTAGGGTCTGTTCGCAAGAACGCGGGAGCGGAAGGGTCTGTATCTGGCGCCGGTTCCGACAAAGATCGACGGAACGAACGAGCCGTGATGGGTGTGTCAAACCGAGTGACGACGGTGGGAATGTGGCTCTTGTCGAATTCTTCCACTGCCGCCAGGAGGTCCGCGCCCTTCTTGCCTTCGACGAGGAACTGAGCGATCTTGGCACACCGCTTCATATCCTTCGGCCCAACTTCGCGCACCTTGCGTTTTTCATTGGTGCATTTGCTTTTCACGTGGGTAGGGCGGAACGCGTAGTCTGGGAACTTGCGTTTGTGTTCGGCCTGGGCGACCTTGGCTTTGGTATGCCAGAACTGTCGCTCCTCGTGAGGCATGTTCTGCCACGTGAGACCAATGATCTTGGAGAGAGTGCTGTGGTTGGTCTCGACCTCGGTCGAGACGTGACGACTTTTAATGAATGACGAGCGGAAGAGGATGAAAGCATTGGGAGGGCGGGGTATATAGTCATCCCCTTTCTTCTTTCCATGGCCAGGTTTCCTAGGCCCTGCACTGTCTTGGGTGGAAGGGAAGAGTGACGGTGGTGAGTCGGTGCCCTCGACGGGAGGCTCCTCCGCGAATGTTCCCGGCGTAACAGCAGGGGCGAAGGCAAACTGTTGGGGAGCATCGAGGGACTTTACGGGATCAGTCCACGTGAGTTGGACGGCTATGGAAGAAGATATGGTTAGGGTATGAACGTGATGCGCAATGAGGAGATGATGGTCCGCTCACCATCTACCTCCTCCTTTTCCTTTTTAAGGGAACGCGTTCGCTCAGCAGGCATTGCTCAAACAAAAGAGTGCAGATGGAGATACAAGGTATCGCGCAAAGAGGACTTGGATGGGATGGCTTATTTCGGGGGGTACGGAAGACACATGTACGAGAGACTCATGTCAGCGCAATACGCTTTATAGATAACACAACCCCCCCCCGCCAGAGCTGAAGAGGTCCAGCGCCTTCCTATGGGAGGCGGACACGCGCTTATTTTCCAGGGGACTTGCCACATACGAATGACAATTTTACTTGATTTCTCGCTAACTTACGCACAAATTCCCTTATTCCGGCTCGGCGCCCAATGGTCCGACCTTCCTATCCTTAATGAGATAATTCCCCTCGGCCCTCCGGCCGCGACCCTCCCCCCAAAGCGAAGTGGGCTGATGGCGATTGGAGGCTAACCCTTGGCTGTAACCCCCTTTCGGTCTCTGTGGGAAAGCCATCACTCTCGCCACTTTTTTCTATCCCATCACATCTCACTAAATTATGACGAACGGGAGTGAGCTGGTGACCAACGACGCCCCCACAAACTAAAACTCAATTGATTTTTCTAATAAGAAGGCCCGTTTCCTATTTCTGAACGAACTACGAGGTGATTACAAGCCCTTCTTAGTCTGCATTGTATTTTCCTTGTTTTCTTTCTTTTTCAGTTTATGGGGGACACGGCTTGACGCGGCCTGACACTAAGACACTTACGGCGCTGATTAGTTCCCATCTAAGATCTCGAAAATAGCCTCCGCTGCCGTACAGAGACGTGTTCTCCCCTCATCGTGACAGTTTTCTACTGTAACTTAATGATGGGTACCCCCCACCGTCACCGTATCCATGGTGCGGGATTTAAACCTTCTGGAACGAACGTTCGGGAAGGGAGGGGGGCTGGACGCCTCCCGCAATATCTGCGATAACTTTTTGAGGATTTTCTCTCTCCGGACGCGATCTGACCGGTCCCTCCGAAGTGCCCTGGGGCCAGCATCTAGGTTCCGAACTTTAAAAATCCAAGGTCCATTGGGATTCCCGCTCTTCTGCTGGTCGAAAGTGACCGTTTCTCATATCGTATCATCTCGTTCTCGACCGCGGAGCGTACAGATGATAAGGTTGATTAGTAACTCTCTAGCGAATTTGATCAAATTATCTTTGCCTCCCTGTACCGTAGTCTTTGTTCTATGTCTCATTTTATGCCTAGAGTATTAATGCGTGGTAATTCTTGATATCAAATCAGGTATTTCCTTGGACTTTCTTCACATTTGGGCATACAATGTCGCAAACTCTGCGGAAATAAGCCATGAGGCAGGAATTTCGTGACGAAACGGACATCTTATCCGAGCTGGTATTTCCCGATCGTAACGGAAATCTTGATGAAAAACCTCCGGAATAAGACTCTAGCTAATTAAATTATATTATGTCAGATTTACATAACAAACATCGACAAACTCGAACCATATCTTTGCTGATGAGTAATTGAGATTTGATGAATGCTACCTGTCAGTTGGAGGCCAGAGCTTGACCGCCATGTTGTTCGTAGCTCGTGAATCCCGGCCACTTGTATCGGATAACGTGAAAAGGCGTACCATCCTCGTCGACGGCTTTAGACGTTCCGGCAGGTATGTCGAGGGGAACGGAAATGACCCCATAATTACCATTTTACACCATTTTTCCCATCCTTTTCACTATGGTAGTAGTCTCTTCTTTTTCCTTCCTTCAAAGAAAAGTAGAGCTTTTCAATGAGTTCTTAACCTTACGCCGTAAGGGACAAAGGGATCATTAGCATCCAGTTGGGTAATGACATAGAACTTGAGCCAGTGGCTCGAATGCCGTCAACTCCTATTCCCAAGGCGTAAAGCTCTCAGGCTTGAATCATGACGGTAACTCTTGCACTGGCAGATCTTGTTTCAAGGCCCAAGAGTGTGGGGTAGTGCCTGAAGTAAACCCTGCGTGTGCAACGGCGGTGTTAGCGCAGTACATCCTTCAAACTCACTCGACAACGAGCAACTTGAATGTCTATGGTGAACTCACAAGTGGCCTGCTTGGAAGACAGAAAAGCCCCTGGTCCCTTGAGCTTAAATTGCTTTGTCCACAGATATACAACTCAAAGGACCCTCCGTCGTTCATTATAATAATGAAAAAAAAAGTGAATGAACGAGGGGCAGCTTCTAGTGGGAACGTGATAAGGCTATCCACGCTGAACACTGAATACCTTGTCAGTCAGGAACTTACCTTGTATTTCCCGGCGTCCAACCGGAATCAACTTCTGGCGCGGCACGTGCATCTCAAGAAACGGCGGGGCGGTTCAAGTTGGGCTTCTGTTCCATAACTGCGTGCTCGCGCGTACGGGGCGATCCATGAACTTGGATTTGGTGGCGGTCCCGAAAGGCGATAGCTGAAGGGAGGGTCCGTGGGCAAAAGCGGGATTATTGCGCTTCCCTTGGGACTGATCTGCCTAACTTACTTGAGATAGATAGCTTTTGCAACCCCTGGAACCAAGCGTAATCTCCTTGTCGTCAAACTTCAACACTAGCCATCTGCACCCACGCCCGTTCATCTCATTGTCGGGTTCTCGTGGTTCTTTGCGCCCAGAAGAGTGTGCGCGTCGAGAAGGGCGCGGCGCTGAACCAATTTGTCTGCTAGGCGTACTGCATGGTACATGTCAACAAACGGGGGTTGTTTGTTGCGAGGACACTTTGATAAGAAAAATAGTCGCACACCAAAATCGCTTGTGGGAGGTGAAGAATGGAGCCAGGAATTCAGGTTGGCGCGCATATAGGCGTATGTGCGAGAGGGGGAGGGAAATCCACGACCCCGGAGGTCGCCGAGCAAAATCGTCCCGTGGCGCAATTTTTCAAAATTTGATTGCTCCGGGCTTCGGGTCCGCCTAGGCCAGTATCGGGCGCTCGAGGGCGATCAGAATACTAGATGTCGTCTGCGTGCTCATCAATTAGGGCACTCAGGAACAGTGAAAGGGGTACTGGGTTGTGAAGAGTATGAAAGTGGAGCTGTGGCCGCAACGGATGACAGTCCCATGCGAAGGGTACGACTGCGTCGGTTGACCAAACATGATTAGCGACGACGGATCAACGTCAGACTAAAAAATCTGACTTCTAGGCTTGCTTCTAGGTCAAATCAGACCCGCGTGCCTACCGTAGGCCTTATCCATTCTTTGCTACGACGTTTTGTGCGGGAAAACCAAAAAAAGTGTAATAATTATCACATCATATCTAGGAAACATGGAATCACAACGTTTCCGTGTAATTGGCACCCCAACACATAACCCTAATTTTGGAATGGCTCGCATGCAAATCACTCGAGGTCAAATCGCCGTTTACTGCGAAAAAGAAAAACAAGAATGAAGGGCTATTTCTGCTGTGCAATGTACATGTATCAAATCTCGGTCGAGACAGATATTGACACATCAAGTACGAAGTGACAATCAGACAGCTGTGTCCAGACCCTGCTCCGGAATGCTCGATCGTCAAGATGCACCATTCGTCTTTCACCATTGAGGGCAAAAACACACGGGCTCGCGAATCCCGGATTGTCCTAATTTGAAAGTCGGCTGAAACACCGACCAATTGGGAACGTGGGAAAGCCGCCGGGATGCAATCCGCGCGTGCAATCCACGCGTCGAGTAGGGAACGGTGACATGTGGGATCTGGGCTTGGACTAGAGAATCATACAGAATGAAGAAAGATAGAGTAATGGGGGTATACGATGTAGCTGAATCTGGGGGAAAAAAAAATATCACAGAGATTTGACATAGTTACGAGAGCCCCGGTGGTCAATATTCCCCGAGGGTGGACTGGCTGGAGGTCTTGAGCAGGCACACATCAATTTTTTTCTGTAGGTACTGTAGCAGAAAGACGGGCAAGGGCGTCACCTGGGGTTTGCTTGGGCCGCGTTATGTGCTCGGATGTGCCAGTGGCGTAGTACATGGGGTTTCCACGCCAACTGCCTTCCCTCCATTCTCTTTCTGCCTGGCTGATAAGTGAGCAACCAGGGGGAAAGGCGATGCACTTGCATAGTGAAGGAAGCATAGCATACATCGGACACGCTTTTCCTTCCCATTGACGAAAGAGCCAGTATATGCCCAACGTCACAGACACCTGGATCGCAAGCTACTATGCGCTAGAATATGCACTGGCGGTCTCGATGGCGAGGAGAAATTTCACCTCATAGGTATTTGTTTTCCAGGAGAAAAACACGCATGTCAAAGTAAAAAAGACACTTTCCGCAGACACCTTGTGTCCTGCAGTCTGCACGTGGTGGGCCATGCGTGCAGAAAAAACTAACTTAGAACAAGATCCTTGGGGAGGTGCCTTGCGGTCTTGTTTTCCCGGGACAGTCGTGACTAAGGGAAATTGAGATGGGGCGCAAGGTTTACGGGCCCCGTAGTTATGACATAAAAAATTTCAAGAAAAGATGTAGAAAAAGAATAACTTTGGTGTGAGTGTCCCATGGCTGTGCATCCGCGGAGAATGAAGGCAGCGTATTTAGTATTTACTGTCCCTCTCTGAGGATCGACGAGTGTACTGGACATTTAGGTCCGAGGCCAGTCAGTGTGCGTAGCAAAGAACCAAGAGCGTCCCTCGAATGGTGTGAAGGTCCGGCCAAGTCGGACACGAGGCAGTTGAGAATGTCATTAGAAGACAAAGGACCAAGGTTTTTTCTTTAATACCTTGATAACGTGCTGAAAATCCCCTGACCTGATTGAACGGAACTACTCTTTCATTACTTCATCACAGAACCTTCCCTGGGAGATGCGATAAATGCTCTGCGATGCGATTTATGAAATCGATTAGCAAGAAGGGCGGGTGTTACCTGGAAAGTTTGCTTGTTGCGGGCACTTCTCTCAGACACAGGTGCCGTCAGTTCTATACCGATCTGGTCGCAACTGAACGATGAAGTACTTCTCACTTTTGAACTTTACAAGGACGAACATAATGTGACCAAAAAAGTGGAAGTATGGAAGTTAATAGCTACCGGATCACGGTAAGACTGTTTTTGCGACGGCCCGTTCATCCGAACTGCGTCCACTCGCAGCATCGCTCGCAATTGAGGACTCGGACGCGACTCGAAATATCATACTAAATCTTTGCAGGAAATTTTTTATTTTCTATCAAAATGTGGCTGAAATAGGCGTTGATCAGCAAAGCATAATCAAAATCCAGAGCCCGGGTGCGCCCCCAGCGAGAGGAACGGTGGTGGAGGTGGTGGTGGTGGTGGTGGTGGTGGTCCTGCCAAGGTAGCATTAACACTACCGTACCTTACCCCGGGCAGGCTACATACAACAACTACTATATCCGAACCTCGGTCGGGGGGCAACGCCAATTCCTAACGGGGAAATCTGTATTAGTGGGCGCAAAGCGTTGCACTATCTGTCTAGGATACCTTATGTCGTCGGAGCGTAACCTTACTGACAATTACTGTAATCGTCTGAAAGGCCAGGGGGGGGAGGCGACAATGACGGCGTCCTCCTGTCGTGGTTGTCTAGTGTTCCGTGAAGACCGCCGGAGGTTCCTCCGTACCGCGAATCGTCTCCTTCATACTTGCTCAAGGTTAGTCCGTCGCTGCGTATCGCAGGCGCCTACCGCTGCTTATCTCTCCGGGGCGCCGAAGAGGATCAACAGCTAGCCGCCCAGACATCCACCACATCGGACCGTGTGAGTCATGACGCCTCTAGGCCTCAGACGAACGAGTGATTATGGCCGTGAGGGGTTGTCCTGACCATCCACAGTGTTTCAAAGTAGCCCTTTTCGTGTGGCGTTGATAGCAGCATGCCGTAGCACAAGGTGCATGTAACCTGTTCAGGTAAGCGTACGCCTCTTCACCTTAGGTCGCCGTCTGTCTGTGTGGCGTTTGCATCACCGCTGAGTGGAGTATGGATCCCCCTGTGGGCCCTTTGAGATCTGCTAGTTCATCTTAGTTGACATCGTAACAGCCCAGAAAGAACAAGAGTGGTCACAATGGTCTGTTCCTCGCGCCGTCACAAATGCCGTACAGCCCCACACAGTGACCCATCCTTTCGTCTGGGTTTAGCGCCAAGGAACATGCACAGTTCTTTGCACTTTCCTCTTCCTCTTTCCCTTGTTGTGCAACGCAGGGTACGAACTCTCTGGATACTTCCCAGGTATTTCGGACAGAATTTCTGTTTTGCCACATTATTCAGGTCCCGTTTAATGATGGGGCATCCAGTAATGTTTTTGGGGGACTAAAGCAGAACAAGCGTCTGATTATATCGATTTAGGCTGACATACATACAGAGACCGCGGTCACTAAAAACCCTACGAGTCGACAGTTGTGAGGCTGCACTAGGTTGTCGGGCTTCCATCTACACTGTTTGGAGGACCCGACTCGCTCTTTGGTGATGTGTCACGCATTGTAGGCTGTGGAGGGGTCTGCGGCGTTGCGGGTGACTGAAGCTGAGACTGGCGGCGACTGTTCCGCTGTGAGCGAGCCGATGGATTGAAATGCCCACACTTTGGACAAACGTATTCTACCAAGGCAATAGTCATGTTCAAGGTCGCTCATTATGACAGAAAAGCGTGCGTACGTGCGTCTTCCCACATTTCTTCTTTCACGAGCCCGTTGTGAGCGAAACATTTCTGGCAAATGAGAGCGTAGCGTGACGCCACGGCATTCACTGGTTCATCGTCTCCAAGAAGCGCATCGGCGAGCTTGTCATACCAGAGTTTGCGCGGAGGCGGTAGGGGCTGTTGTGATGGCTCTGCCAGAAGAGATGGGGCCGGATAAGGCTCACAAGATAAGCAACGACAATTCGGGCTACGTACGTGCAAGTTGACTCTCTAAGCCTGGGGAGATTGGAGTGCGAAGTTTCGCGGGTGTATTCGCGGGCGCTGCTGGTACCGCACGCTGTGGTGTCACTGGTAGGTGCTGAGGTTGAGGGCGAGACGGCGGTCCACTCTTCGGGCCATCCTCATAACGCTCCAGGAGCTCACGGGTTTCATCGTAGTTTGTCATTTTCTTGATCTCTTGGACCTTTTTTCGTCGCGCGAGCTTCAGCGCTGCCAAACTCTTCTCTAAAGGGTGCAAAGAGTGAGCGCCGTAAGCACGAGGCTCCGATGATGCCACCAACCTTCTACACTCCCTTTGCGGTTAAACCATAACTGGACGATCCGGCGACTGAAGAGGATTCTAGATATTCGGTTGGGTTGTGTGTGCAAGGACGGTAGCCGTATGACGTACATAATAGGGCCAAGGATAGCCAGAAAGCCTTTGATGGCTTTCTCCACTTCGCTATTGGCCCTGTACTTGGTCACCCGAGGAAGCAACTGGGCATACCATAAACCAAGATAGGCACCCCAACCCGCAAAAGTATACATGGTGACGAGTAGAGTAGCACGTCGCTCGCGGAGGCGGATCTCATTTAGCCGCGTTTCGCGCTTCTGGATGTCATGGGCGAAAGATGCGAGGATCTGTCCAAAATCTTCAGGTTCCTTCTGCAAAAAAACAAAAGTTTAGGCACGTATCCATGGAAAGATGTTAACTCACAGACTTTTTTGAACCAAGTAAGGAGGCCCATGGCTGTAGGTTAACGGGACGAGAACCGAGACACGACCTGATGACAGCGAGCCGAGACACGTGTTTGCGGACCGATACGGCCCGATAAAGACCCGCTTCACAACACGGTGCTCACCGGCGCTTACCTCTCACTCGCAACACAACACAGGAGCGAGTGAGTATATGCGGATGTCTGCAGTTAAAGAACCGGATGTTTGGTCATGTTCAACGTTCGCTCAACTGTTCACGTCTACTCACCTCGTCTCATTCTTCCTATGCTCCAATTCCCAAGCAATCTCCAGTCACCGTCCCTCCTATAGGCAAACTTCTCAATGACAACTCTGTTGCGGAGAAAAATAAAAACAGGAAAAATGATCCCAAGGAAGATTCCAGTATGTCTCGCCTTTTTTTTTTGTAGCAGCAAACACTCGCTCAATGTTCTTCAAGTCAATCGTAACCAAGTCGGCGTACAACTTTTATCGCGTCGTTTGCACCGCCAGGTATTCAAAAATGCCTCTTTCCCTCCTCCAGAACGCAGCTTTGTCCGTATCTCACGGGATCATCTTGAGATGCACGGTCTCGATCCCAAAAGTGGCTCCGTGCTCCCCAATACTGGTTTCGCCCTACCCCCTCTCCAGGGTGATACTATCGATGAACATTTCCACCGTATCGGAGTGCGCGCGGCGCATCCATGGTCCAGACTCGCTGTCGATTTAATAGATGCGCAACTCCCCCCTCGGCCCGACCACTGGCAAATCCAAGCTGGGTGGACCAAATATCACTACCGGCCTGATGGGTCGAGCTTTAGCGAGCATGTCGAATATCCTCACCATAGAGGAGAACCCGAGGATATGCTTGTCTTTGACGTCGAAACAATGCCCGAATACCACCCTTTCGCCGTCCTCGCATGTGCAGCGTCCCCCAATGGTTGGTACGCCTGGATCTCCCCTTGGCTCTTCGACCAGAGTGCCGATTTCAAGCAACTCATCCCTCTTGGTGACTCGAATATGGCGCGTATCATCGTTGGGCATAACGTCTCATACGACCGCGCCCGTATACGCGAGGAGTATAGCTTAGCCGGTAGCCGCACGCGGTTCCTCGATACGATGGCTCTGCATGTTGCCGTCAAGGGCATCTCATCTCATCAGCGTCCTGCATGGATGAAGCACCGCAAGTCCAAAGTAGAACAGAGCGAGCTTGCCCAAGAGGCCAAAGAGGCGGTCGTTGCGCTGTTGCACGATACCGAGTCGCGCCAAGCCGTTGAACAGGATAGAGCGAAAAAGGAGGAGCTTCATGCCATGCGTTCTGCGATCGAAGAGAGCTTGTCACTTGGCGCTGTTCAGAGTGAAGATGCTCGCGAGGAGTCAGAGAGCAAAAGCTGGGAGGACATCACCTCCGCTAATTCCCTTGCGGACGTCGCGCGCCTGCACTGTGGCATCGACATGGATAAGGACGTCCGCAACGACTTCGTGGAACGCACTCCAACGGAGATTCTCGAAGACATTCAGGAATATCTAAACTATTGCGCAAACGACGTGTCCGTCACCCATCGCGTGTGCGCCAAGGTTCTCCCCGAGTTTCTCGAGTCGTGCCCCAGCCCCGTGTCATTTTCCGGTATGTTGACGATGGGCTCGAGCTTCCTCACGGTGGATGAGGGGTGGGAGAAATACTTGGAGAGCGCGGAGCAGACTTACCGTAACTTGGAAGAAGGCGTAAAGAAGCGACTTGTGAATCTCGCAATTGAAGCCAAGAACATGGCGGAGAACGAAAAGTGGAGGGATGACGTCTGGTTACAGCAGCTGGACTGGACCCCGAAGGTTGCCGGCAAGTCCAGGGGTGTCGGTATTTCCGAAGCTGTGAGCCTCTTTGTTACTTTCTTATACATCGTCGTTGGAGTATGCTGATAGGTGTTCGCAGGTGGCTCATAGCGACAAGGCGCTAGTTCCTGCATGGTACAATGAGTTGACCTCCCTTGGCCCCCTAAGTGCAAGAATGGTCAATCGTACCCTTCCTCTTATTTTCAGACTCTCGTTCGACGGACATTGTCCTCAGTATTCCGCTGCAGAGAAATGGCACCTCGTCATCGACGGTCAAATTGTCCGTCCACCCGCCCCTGGAAAGTCAAAAATCCTCAGTCTTCTTGGAAAGTCGAATGGCTCCCCTCTGCTCCAGTCTGGTCGTATGGTTTCCGGTAATCCTGAACTCGCTCTTGCCGTAGCCAGTGGAGATCGGTCAGAGCAGCTATCGCAACGCATTGTCCGCTTCGCCAAAGTCCTGGCACGGTCTTCTGCACCCCCGGACGATCCCTGGCTCAAACAGCTCGACTGGACACCGGTGGAGGACGTGCCTCTTGATTCGTCCAAGCCTAAGGCATCCAAGCCGCCCCAAGTACTGTGGCCTAAATGGTACTGGGAAATTGCCAGACCGAAGAAGGACCTCCCCCCGGGAACTATCGACCTCACCCCTCGTACTCGCATCGCGCCTCTCCTACTCCGGCTTTCCTGGCAAGGTTGGCCCCTCTTTCACTCCCGTGAGCACGGGTGGACGTACCGCGTATCCCCAGGCGTTGCATACAGGACACGCCTTCCTCCACTGGACTTCCACCATCCAGCTGACGAGGCACTGCAGACGCTGGTGCTCCACGAAGGCTTTGTATTTTATAAGCTGCCGCACAAAGATGGCGAGACGGCGAACGTCGGCAGCCCGCTCGCCAAGACGTTCATCAAATACGCGCAGGATGGGACGCTCACGAGCCCTGGCGACGAGGCGCGTAGCGCGCTCAATATGAACGCGCAGTGCAGTTATTGGATCAGCGCGCGCGACCGTGTGCTAAAACAGATGGTCGTGTGGCAGGACGAGGGGCTCAACATGGGACTGAGTGTCGGCTCTGAACTGGGTAGCAAGGCGGGCATCATCATACCGCAAGTGATCACGATGGGTACGGTGACGCGGCGTGCGATCGAGCGGACGTGGCTGACTGCAAGCAACGCCAAGGAGAACCGCGTCGGCTCTGAGCTCAAGGCGATGGTGCGCGCACCGCCCGGGTATGCCATCGTTGGCGCGGATGTCGACTCGGAGGAACTCTGGATTTCGAGCGCGATGGGGGACGCACAATTCGGGCTGCATGGCGCGACTGCGCTCGGGTGGATGACGCTCGAGGGTACCAAAGCCGCTGGGACCGACCTCCATTCCAAGACGGCAAACATACTCGGGCTCTCGCGCGATCAGGCCAAGGTGTTCAACTACTCGCGGATATATGGTGCGGGAATGCGTCACGCGGTGCAGCTTCTGCTCCAGGCGAACGCGGACATGCTCCCCGAGCAGGCACAGCGGCTCGCAGAGCAGCTATATGCGTCCACCAAGGGCAAGAACACTCACCGGACGGACGTGTTCGGGCGCAAGTTTTGGTTTGGCGGGACGGAGAGCTTCGTGTTCAACAAGCTCGAAGAGATCGCGCTCTCTGAAGAACCGACGACGCCCGCTCTCGGATGTGGCATCACTCACGCGTTGTCCAAAAAGTACCTCCCCGCCGAGTTTGGCTCAGATTACATGACCTCCCGTATAAATTGGGTCGTGCAGTCCTCCGGTGTTGACTACTTGCACCTGCTCATCGTAGCGATGGACCATCTCATCCGGACGTATGCCATCGATGCGCGTTACCTCATCTCTGTGCACGACGAGCTACGCTACCTCGTCGCGGAGCGGGACCGGTACCGCGCCGCGCTCGCGCTACAGATCGCGAACCTCTGGACGCGCTGCTTGTTTGCATACCGTCTCGGCATGGACGACCTCCCACAAGGCATCGCATTTTTCTCAGCAGTGGACGTCGACTCGGTGCTGCGAAAAGAGACAAACATGCCGTGCGTCACGCCCTCGCATCCGACGCCGATCCCATCCGGCGAGTCACTTTGTATCGAAGACGTGCTCGCGCGCACGAGCGGCGGTACCTTGTGGTCAGATGGCCGCCCGATGGAGGAGGAAGAATCCGGGGAGGGGTCTGATAAGGTGCAAAAGTGGGAACCCCTCTTCGGGTACGTCCGCCCGGATTGCCTGCGTCATCGCGCAGACAGTACGGCGTGGCTCCGCGCACAGGCGACCAACTCGTTTGCAGAGGTGAAGTACCTCGCGCAACAGGTGTCCGGTATCGACTTTGAGGGCGATATCGGCAATGGAGCGAAGACGCGAGGACGCAAGCGTAAGGCGGAGACGCCTTCAGCGGGAGAGCCGGAAAAAGTCAACGAGTGGGCGGAGGTGTTACAGCAGGAGATGAGACGACTCAAGTTGACGCGTTGATGTCCTATTTTTTATCATTATTGTTTATATGATACGCAGTAGCAAGCCGTTTATTAGATAAAAGATATATGTCTAAGATCTCGCTCGAGCTGACCGAGGTGGTATATTATCATACTGGGAGTATGTTCGGAGGCACGTCAACAAAATGTTTTGACCCGTACTATACTTTATCGATTTTAACCTTTAGCGCAGTTGCCGCATTACCCCCGCAGAGCGACGATCTCATCAATAGGCTAGTTTTTTCTTTCGGAAGTGCTGCGCTCTGGCCTCCTTGATGGTTCGGCCAGCCATTCCCCCCGGGTTGGACACAGAAGTCAGCCGTGTGATTTGGCCGCTTACAGG
The DNA here is from genome assembly GCA_003313945.1 of Lactifluus pinguis. Lineage (NCBI taxonomy): Eukaryota > Fungi > Basidiomycota > Agaricomycetes > Russulales > Russulaceae > Lactifluus > Lactifluus pinguis. The sequence goes on from QLPA01000439.1 coordinate 33,717, forward strand.
TAGGGGGGAGATGACCGGAAGGTGGTAGACGTCGGTGGTACCGTGCGGAATCGCATGAGGGACGTTTGCTCTCGGACGCGGCGAGTGATGATTTCGGAAGAGAAATTCGAGTCAAAATTCTTAGCATATTGAAGACGAGGAAAGTCGTCGCGGAGAGCGTTAATCAAGAGTGCTGATCAGGAGCTTGTCTGAGTCGAACCTCATAATGGTGTCATGTATGTTGTCAATCTGGGAGTAGGAGTCCAAGTTTCTCGTGACGTTCTCGGAGAGCTGCTAACACTGCGCGTGACGTATCGAAATGCTGTGGGGACCACAGGTGTAGGATCCGCTTGAAAAGGACGAGCACTCAACGACGCCACGGATGAAGAAGAGGAACAAAGGCTGCAGGTCGAGCTTGTCGTGGTCGTGGTATGAAATTAAACGCCGACATCACGTGAACCACGTCTCTCGCGGATGGTTGGTGGTAACAAAAACCATTACCAAATGCGGAAATCTTATATAAGATCACACCGTCACACCGAGGTGACCGAGCGCCCACAGACCAAGAAAGGAAAGCTTACATATGGGTCACTCAATGTAACGCTTGCGAGAAGCGCCCCTCCCCGCCACCCAAAATAGGCAGACGTCGGGAGTTGGGGCGCGATCTGAGGAAAGAAAATTGGAAATATCTACATTCTCTATCGTATTTACAAAGTGTTTAGCAACCGGGCATGTCATCTTCTGACATTTAGAACATGTGGGTGTAGCGGATGAGTACTCATTAAGCAGTCTTCCGGCATCAATGCCAACACTAAATATATGCCTCTATAGCGATGACGGCGTTTGTACAGCAGCATCCACATGGGTGCTTAAGGGCAGGGTAGCATTGGCTTTGTCCAAATGCCGTGTATCATTACCAAGTTCATCCATTTCTGCGGGAATCGGGATAATTCATGCATTATTCCATTAGCCGTTTTTTCACGCAATCGACGCCCTTGAACCTTGGGCCCCCGTTTTACCATCCCGTCTACGTTATCTCACCTGTGTGAAGTCCCCCCTACCATCATAGCCACCATGCCAGACACTCAGCCCATTATAGGGGATTCATGGCGTGATAATGTCAAGGTATGTCATATTAATGCATGTACATGGCAAATGGTTCCTTACGCAGCTATACACATGTAGGTATCAATTCAGAGTCTTTGGTGTGATGCGGCACAAGCCCAAGAAATACAAAGACTTCATGATGAAGGGCTAGTCGTCCGTCAGACATTCATGGACTGCGCTACTTCACAAACATCAGCAAATGACGTACTTTCCCGTAATGGCCTGGATGAAGGGAGTTTGACACAGCTTGAGCGACGCTGGATGAAAGTCTGGTCATTAAGTTGGCAATCAAAGAAGGGCAAAGCTAAACGCGTACTATTCCAATGGTACATTATTTACACACTTGCATTTGATTAATGGAACATCATCAATTGTCCCTATAGCAGTTGCGGGTACAACACTGAAGCTCGTCAGGAAGCTAAACAAAAAAAATCACATCAACTCACAACGACACGATGCGCGCCATACGACTTCACCGGATGCTTGGCTCACGCCGACGTCACATACGAGGTATCATCGGGTCGGATAGGTCGGATTATTGGCTACTTCGAGCATAATCTCGGATGCCAAACTGGCATAATGAAGCGACTGCCGCCTGTACCACTACATCCCCATGTTTTCGAAGTTGCATTAGAACAACTAGAGGAAGGAGCCAAGTACGTACGAAATGCAATTGCATCGAGATAAGCTCATTGTATCTCGATTACAGTATCACTGCCATTCAAAGACGCAACATAGACATGTGCCATCAGCAAGAGTATCGCGAACAGCGATCAACTCACCCATCCCAGGCAAACTATCGATTTAACTTCCAAAAAACAGATTTCAAACAGTTATATATCCTGCATTATAGAGCTCAAGGGATCAATATTTCCAGGCACGCAGAGGAGAATGTCCATGACTGGATGAATCCCCACTCTCCTAACTTCAATAAAGAGATTGCCAAATCAGTATTCCACTACAGCGCAAGAGTCCAGCACAGCGATCGATTTAAAGTGTTCATATCAACAAAGGAGATGGAGGACGCAGCGTGGTCCTATGTCCACGACTCACAGCTCATCCTCGATGGTACATTTGGTGTCTCCTCATCAAGACTGCTACTTTGGATCGCAATGGGGTTAGATCACCAGGGGAAAGGCTTACCTGTCGCGATGTTTCTGTTTTCTGCACCTGCGGGGGTCCTTGCAACTCATGCTGGATACGACACGCAAGTTCTCACTCACCTTCTCAAAACCTGGAAAGATTGGCTGTCTTCCCGTGAATCGGCTAGGAACCGCGTGTTTGAGCCACGAGTGGCCATCACAGACACTGATGCCAAGGAGCGAGGTGCTTTGACATATACCTGGCCTTCCATAGTGCTCTTGCTGTGCAAGTTCCACATGCGGCAATGTTGGTCTAACAAGCGGCAAGCTATGCTGAAGAGGGACAGTTCCCTGAGTGCGCATGTTATTGAGCGCCTGCGGAGTCTAGAGTTGTCGTAAGTCAGACCTTCTCCTGGGCATATGCGGATAGCCATAACACTTACCTTAACATAAGTTTACTAGGCAGCACCACTTATCAAAGTGCCATGTCGCTCATCCACACAGAGCGCGGCCACTTGCTCCGACTAGTGGTTGATGACGTTAGCGCGACAACTATCAATGGAAGTATGACGTACCTGACATACCTGTGCAATTACTGGATGAAAGAGGAGCTATGGGAATCCTGGTCGCTCCATGGACGAATCAAAGCCGCATCACGCCTTGGAATCTCCGTTGAAGGAGTGCTCCCGACGACAAATCACCTAGAAGTTCTCAATAGGATAATAAAGAAGAAGTACTTGCCTCAATGGCAGCACTCCGGAAACCGGCTTCGGTTCGACGTCCTAGTTTTTCATCTTGTCCGACACATCCTACCCTATCTATATGCTCAGGTCCGTCAACGAGATAATGCAGCTGCATGGAAAGCTACTCGATTTTCCACCGCTGCCGGGGGTGTAACGCCGTTGAGGAAGCATGAATCTGGGGGGAGGCTCACCAACAACACATCAGCGCCATTTTTGTGGTTTGAAGAGGACATTCGCCGAGATAATCTGGCCATTGGGATCCTTCAAGGAAGGCAACTCGCGATAATTCCTAGTAGCCACCCAACCGAGGTCTGGGCAACCTGCGCAACATCATCATCCAATCCTGATGATCCATCACACGAGCGGTATTGGCTCACTTACAATTTAGAGGGCACCGCCACGTGTACCTGCCCTGACTGGCTGAAGCGTGGGGGAGCATGCAAGCACCTGCGGGCGCTGCGACGACATGTCCGTTATCAGATGGAGATCCGACAGGTAACATGCGTTGACAAATTTCCTGCGTCTCTGCAGGAGGCACAGGATAAGTACGCTGTGCTCGAAGACCGAGTTGATCCACCTACTCAACCCATTTCTATGAGCCTATATCCCAACGGCTATGCAAACCCAACGCCACCACCTACTATGGTACCATCAGCCCTCCCGGAAATACCGCTAGAAATGGAATTGGGGAACGTACCAACCCTCCTAAACTCGGAATTTGAAATTGCGGCCCAAATGCGCTCTGTCGATATAGGCTCTGTCGATGCAGGCTCCGATATTGATGGTCCACAGGACGACACAGAGAGTGGCGGTGATACGTGCCACGATGATGATATGTCACAGGTAGTCTCCCCCGATCGTACCAGGGTTGAACTGATTCTAAAGATGGATTAGCAACGCAGCAATATTTGTGGCGTTACTACTCAACTTAATCAGCGCCTCGCGTTCGATATCAAAGCCATTATCCCGAGGTTGTACGACATCTACGCGAATATCAGTGATTTGGCGACAATCGAGAGGACAGACGACGTTCAAACCCTTGAAACAATCATGCATAAGGTGCACGATCAGCTCAAGATCAAGTCGCAGCAAAGGGTGGAAACGGAGACTTACGATACCCTAAACCCTGGAACAAAAGAGGTCCAGGGCGTCACAACCCCACAAAGGAGAATCAGGCCACTGCCCCCTTCCCCAGAGGTCAAGCAAGTACGCAAAAGGTCACGCAAGACGTTCTGAAATGGTCAAAACGTGATACGGAGGAGAAGGAGGAATACGTACCGCATATATACCCAGAAACATTTTCATTTGTGTCTGTCTGATATGGTGACGAAGACCGCGAAGGAGAGAGGGAGTGCGCAACAGACATCCCTCCTAGACAGCCGGACAATGTGTCGAGGCTGCCCTTGGATGGCGCCGTGCAGACGGGGGAAGCGTGGCTTGTGCTGCTGTTCGAAGCGTCCGAGGATAGGGATAGGAGGTGGGGTGCAACAGACATTCTATCCAAGACAATCAGACGACTCGCCAAGATTGCTCGGAATAGACGCTGTGCGAAGGTGGCCAAGTGCGGGGTCGTGCGTGTATCGTCGAGGCTTCCAGCTAGGGGAGGGGGTGCAACAGACTTTCCACCCGAGGCAGTCTGACAACGAGTCGTGACTGATCGAGATGGAAGCTGTGCGGAAGGACATCGTACAGTGAGTGGACTCGGAGTCAGTGGAGAGTGGTGGCGAGAACTTCCTGTCATAGAGCGTGGATAAGTGCCCTAGCGTGAATAATATTGCCCCGCCCCAGGCCTCCCAGCTATCTCACGGTCGCGGCTCCAGCGGTGTTTGAATGTTCAACGTTCAACGTTCAAACGTAAGTCGTACGCACTTTGTGTCGTTTTTTCAATCCCTCTTCCTCCTCCGCACCCACAACTCAACTCTTCGACAACTCTTTTTTTTTCATAGTTCACGTTGCTCCGCCCCTCTCCGTCAAAACTCGCAATTTCGACACGTCTCACGGTTCACCCTTCCGCACGGAACTACTCTCGAGTCACCTTGGCACGTTGTCTGGTGACTTCGGGGTGGATCTTTTGTTGCACCCCCTCCTTCCGTCCTGCATCTTTCAAGTCCTCGACACGTTTCACGGTTCACCCTTCCGCACGGAACTACTCTTGAGTCACCTTGGCACGTCGTCCGGTGACTTCGGCGTGGATCTTTTGTTGCACCCCCTCCTTCCGTCCTGCGTCTTTCAAGTCCTCGACACGTCTCACGGTTCACCCTTCCGCACGGAACTACTCTCGAGTCACCTTGGCACGTCGTCCGGTGACTTCGGCGTGGATCTTTTGTTGCACCCCCTCTTTCCGTCCTGCGTCTTCAAGTCCTTTGATCTCCCCCCTCGGGTCCTGCACCGCGTCAAAAATCTCCTTGCTGCTGTTTTTCTTTCTTTTTTTCACGGTATGTGATCATGAATGCCTTGTGCGATTGCTAGCTGAAAACAAAGTAGTATCTTCACCGAGTCAAATTTTCCTCTCTACGAGTGCATCTATTTTTTCACGGTATGTATTCGTCAACACTTTTGTGCGATCGCTAGGCTGAAAGCAATAGCAGTATCTTCATGTGTTCTCCTCCACCCCCGTCTGTGTGCTATGAAATTTGGGCCTCTGCCGATGACTGGCGTCCGGGCCATGTCATGCTGGCCGCCAATGTTGATGCCATCCCCTCTCCCCCGCCGCGGACCGTTCCTGTTGTCAGGGTGGATGGCTTGTGGGCCGAGCATGAATGGACGCTCTACCCACAGCCATTTCACCCTGAATTTCCTTATCTCCCATGGATTCGCCTCCCCCCTCGCAATTTGCCCCGTGACATCCTTCATTGTGCGGTGAACAAGAAGATGTGGAGGCTCCACGCATCCAAGACCAACACTCATCTCGTCCAGCCTGAGGTGCTGGATGACCTCAGAACCAAGTTGGAGGCTGCCAAGGCTGCGGTGGAGATGCCATTCCATGAGATCAGAACTTCCCCTTGCCTCTCATCTGTCCAGCATCCGCGAATTGCTTACGCCCGGGCCTTTGAGGCCGTCGATCGTCTCGAACGCGAATTTGACGCTTGGCGAGACTTTGTGGAAGTCTTCAGGAATGCCCAGCGTTCTCTAATTGAACTCTTTGCGTTTGCTGATTGGTGGGTGGACTTCAAGGCAGAAAAGTCTGGACCCTCTTTTCGTGCACCCACGCGGGGTGCAATATTCTACGACGAAGAACGTTATGCCAGGCATGTGCGGTGGTCACTTGCTTCCTTCCTCCTCATCCCCTCCGCCACCTACTCTTTGGATCCTTGGAAGCGGATTCGACTATCACCCCGCTCCCTGTCAAAGACAGAACCGATGACGCTTCGGCCACTGCTCCATTCCCTCCCTCACTGGTACTATCCCCCGCAGGTGGAGGATAGTCTTGCAGAATTCGAGACTGCCGCTCGTGGATATGCTGATCGCTTGGACTCCTTCAACCCAACGGACGGCTGCAAGCGACGCTTGGAGAAAGTGGAAAACCAGCACCATGATGAAGGTCAGTTCGTATTGCTTCATCCCCTGCTGCTCATACTTATGTCTTTCTCACAGACGGCCGGCGCGCAAAGCGGGCTAAAGCGTGGCAAGCTGCTCATCCTCACTCATCCAACAACCTGGAGCTGCGCCGCAGCAAGGTTGTAGATTCTGCGCCGGTCTGGCTCCCCAAACGACAGGAGATATGGGATCGCGCAATGTTCTATATCAATCCCTTAAATATGGCCCAGGCACAGTCACCACGCCGCTTTGCATACCCACCACTCCACCTCTTCTGGGGTGCTTCGGAAGAGAACCAACGAACATTCTACTACCATTATCTCCTTCTGCGCCGTGAACTTTCGATGCGTCCAATGGATGGACTCCCTGGCCTTACTACTGCGGAGTGGAGATCCATTTTAGGTCACACCTATTGGAAGTCCATGTGGCCCAAGCCAGATGCCAATGATCCCTCGCGTACATCAAGTTACGACCCCACCAAGTTCTGGATCTACGGCGGGCCTCTGTGTTTTACCGAGACAACGAATATCGCTATTACTGATCGTGGGACCGATCCCACTGCGCTTCTCTCGTGCAAATGTGAAGTTGAGATGGATACTGCGGATGACGTCGATGTCCGTCAGACCATCCTCTACCATCTCAACTTGAATCATGCGTTGGAAGAGGTCAGGGAAATGGACCGCCTCCAGTTCCCACTGGATCAAGCAAAGCGATGGGATTATGGCGGGCGAATGTCTTCCGTCGACGGCATGGCCGACATGTGGGGCCCGATCCGGGATGGCGGCGTCAAGTCGGGCTTTTTTGAGGATAAGACGGCCTGGAGAACTTGGCTGCGCTGCCTGAGGGAAGTGGTAATGGAATGGGATGGCTTTGATGCGTGGGATTGGGGTAGTTTTACGAACATCAGGACCATGGGTATCAACAGACTTTCAGAGACGGACTTTTCCAAGCTCGCAGTGCGTCTCCTCACTTTTTTCATCCACACATTTATTACGCGTCTCGGCTACTACCCTTCCTTCCTATTACATCCTCCTCTACTCGCTGGGCCCTGTTGCTCGAGGCACAGAAAGAAATTCGCGACGGGACATTTTTGATTCGCTACATACTTTGAAACACATACTTCGTTTCTAATCGGACTTTGCACTCAATCCATTGCTATTCGTTGTGGGCTCTCCTGGTACTCGCCACTTAACTGTTTATTCACGCCACTTAAGTCCCGATGGCGTGCAGGCGAAAACACTACAAGTAAAGGTAAGGTTTTATTTTTCTGAACCAACACTAATCAATTTAGGTTTCGCGCGAGACTTTGTTTGCTAAGTATAATGCTGGTATAACACTGAACTCAGGGCCAATCCTCATCTGAAGAGATCTCGATTACGACTACTGGCTCTGGTGAGGTTTCGCATCTGGGTTTTGTCTCGGAAGACGTGAAGACTGTGGGATTTCGGGATAACGTCCTCCGTTTGTTTTGGCTGCCTCCAGCATCTTTTCGTTGTGCCATACCAATGGCACTTGACGACGGGACTGCTATGATACGGCGTTTACGGGCGTTGTATTGGGCCCCACCTGGCTTATTGTCCTGCGACTCACCGGACCCACTGGGAGATGGGCAATTATGGGTGTGTATCAAGCTGGACGACGTCATCAGTTGGCACACAGGGCACTGACTGACGACACGCAGAAACTCTGCGATCGAAATGCCTGGGCAGGTGGGGTCGAACATCGTCAGGAGCAATGCCCGGGCGCTGTCTACATCTACAGGCCTCAACGCGGCTTCGATATTCTGTTGCAAAGAGTTTGTGGTGGTGAAGACATCTGGGATGGGCACTGTTGGGGCATGCTACCGTAAGCACTCGATGTTTCTGTTCATTAAGTTGAACTCACAATTTCGTGCCTGTGTCCCATAGTCCAACAGCTCCATGTCAGACCTTCCGATCGCACAGCGGGAACTAGACCCGATCTGAGAGGATGGCAGCACCTCAGCCTCGACCTGGGGCAGCTGAGAACTGGATATCGTTGGCGTCGTTTCCTCCTCCTTAGTCTCGAGGGGAGTAGCTGCACAAGTGTAATTAGAGATGATCCATTGCAAGTATAATTGTCACTGACCATTCTTTCTGGTAGGTGTTCCGCATTGGTGGGGATCTTTCCCATCTGGGTCAGGAGAACCCAAGTCGCCCAACAGTTGGCTTGCAGTCAAGCGTAGTGCTAAAGGCGTCATCAGGTGAGGTACTTAATTTGTGATGAGTGTACTTACCATTTCGAAGAGGATAGATTTGTCGTGGCGTGTTAGGATTATCTGATATAAACCTCTCCAAGTCAACTGTTGGGAAAGAATGTAAGTGAAGTGGGTAAATAGCTTGTACAATAGCTCACTCCAGTATGAGCAGGTCGCGGTGGAACACATGATAGTAGGGCGTCCGTAGTTGGGGCTCTGACGCGACTTCGGCACATGAAACAGGGCAGGATGGTCACTACCAGTGATAAGCCCACAGAAGCACATCGGCATCTCCCAACAACGCGTCTTGTGGTATGTGCTGAGATCATGCATAGCGACGCGCTCACCACTGGGCTCCTCAGGGCTGTAGTATTGAAGTGTGAGTACATATGCACATGGGAAGATAACTTGGACCTACTATGGGACTGGCTTCAGCGGAAGGCCTTCACCCACAAATGACCCGATGAAGGTTGCGGTGCAAAGACGCCTCTTCCACTCCTTGAAGATAGGGTTATACACCCTGCGAGTCTGGGGTGTGCTGGGCGTGCTAGCGTTTGACATAGCGGGAGTAACAGGTGACGAAGAGAGTGTGCTGAGAGGTGAGAGAGGGCTTAGAGGTGGTGCAGGCATTGCCTACCGACGTCGTTGAATGAGCACCTATTTATGCGTTTTGTGAATAGATGAGTTTCACCTGCTCTGCAGAGCACCAAGTGCCAGGTTACTGGCTTGCATTGCAAACAAGATTTCTTTCTTTCGTGCTCCGTCCAGGGGTCAATTTTTTTTTTACAATTCGCGGGATCTATCATATTCTTGACAACAAATTATACCAGCCATAATTGGAAAGTACGGGGGCGGGGAGGACTAACTAACTAAGGAGGAGGCACGTCGGGACGTCACAGTGACAGTCACATACGTGAGTGGGTGACGGCGGGGTTCTCCGAAGCGTGGGAACGTATATGTGACCGTTACCATCACGTGGTATGATGTCATTTTTTTGTTACCACCAACTATCCGTCTCTCGCGATGAGTAACGTGACGCTCTAAGAATAAGTTACACGGCACACGGCGAAGGCGAATGAATACAAAGCCCAGTCTAACGCGGAAGAGAATTGGTTACATGAGCCCAATTATAAATATACGTCAAGGTTGAAGCACGTCTCATTATCTCGTCACTCTCTCGGGCTGAAATTGGCGGGTAGGCATAGCATGCGCCATTGTGGGGGGAGTGGTTGTGGTTAACATGTTCCCCATCTGCGTTGGTTGTGCGTTGATTAGTTGCTCTTGCCCCACCATGATGTCAATGCTGTCAACATCTTCAGAAGAATCTGAATCAGAGGATTTTCTGCACCATCGAATGCACATGCAGAGGCTTAGGCGCCCTGGTCCTGTCCACCTGAGTCAGCAGTCACGCGAGCAAAGGAGAGTTGACCTGCGGATGGCATACGAGGGTCACAGATTGCGCATATTAGACTGCCTGAAAGGGTATCCGTGTTAGCATACCATGTCTCCCTCAGTTTGGATCATGGCACTCACAACAAATGCATGGAAGGCAGTCAGCACTCGACATTGGAGTCAACGACGGCGTTTGTAAGGGTAGTGAAAGATAAACGAATTGTGAGGAGCTCCCTTCAAGGATGTCACGCGCAGCGGACAAGCGTTTCTTTTGCGAAGTTAGCTGGTGGGGAGGGTTCTTTCCTGGGGGTACGGCTGCAGTAGAAGCTGGCATGATTGTGGAGAGACTTTGCCCTTTATCATAACCCATTCAGCTCGTTGCCAAGTGCTGACGGATCATCGCTAGCCTTCTCGATAACAGTCGTGGGAGTGGCGTAACCATAGGTAATGAAAGGGCGGTGCAGCTGGAACCGGCGGAGGAGAGTTCCGACTCGGAGGCGATGCCAACGCCATGGTGACCTAAGGCTCAAGGATATTAGCGAGTATTACCTTTTCTAACTAACTACTACCCAACATGCTGGACACGTTCAGTAAGGGCATCACCTTTCAGGTACGTACCCAGGCGCCGTCTATAGAGCGTATTCGGTAAGGCGCTGTCCTGCAGGTGCCACGTGGTGGGATTCTCTTACCGTCTCATATCATCTGTGGGTATTACTGGCCATTGGGAGGATATCTTTCCATTGGCGGTGGCGTTTAGGATGAACTTTGTCTACTGCTCTGTTAGAAAGCCTGCTCCGAGTCAGGCGGAGCTTGCTTTCTAACAGAACATGGCGCGCATGGAGGTGCAGGCTATGCAGCTCTCTACCGGGTGCCGACGCACTTGTGGGGCCTTACAATATGTTGCAAATACCCACCGGAACCAGCAGACAGCCGTCTGAGCTTCAGTTGAGCTAGAATGGTTTCATGATACCGTACACGCATCTGGACTGGTGCCCTTCAAGTCCGAGTCACCCGAAAGTTGCTCCATTAGCAAATAGTTCCATACATATCAACGCGTGTATGAATTTGACAATCTTGGAGTCTTCGAGGTGCAAAGAAGAGACAGAAGGGTTTAGGATTGGGTACACGAGGATCAACATCACCATCACCGCTGAATCCTCTGATCATGATGCACATTCGCGGCTGGGCATCGGAGGAGCATCTACCTAGGAACGCAAATCAAGTCCCTTATATGTCGCGTTACCATACTCATCTACCAGGTCTGTGAGCTGTACCCGCGATGCATCAGTAACCCCAGGTAATCCCCCACGTCATAACCGCTACCCCGTCCGAGATTGTATCCGTGCCGTTAGAGCCGCCAGGAGTACATAACGACTCTGCATCCATCTCTGCATCGGATACGTGATCTATTAAAGAGTTCGTTATCGTGAAGTGCTTCAAGGCTAAAGATGAACATACCGCCAGGCCTTGAAGCTTGAAGTTGTGGGGAGTAAAAGCGCCAAATAACGTCTGGACCACAGCGAAGACTGCAGTTGAGTCAGAAAGTTTACCCAATCCATCGGTCTGGTTGTCTGGGTCTTGCTATGTGGTCCAAGACGCGTCTTGGCGGCGTTGCAGCACCGAGTGTGACTGCCCTGAAGTACGAACGAGTTGACGCAAGACCTTAATCGGGTCTGGATAATCGCACATGGTCATCATGATCAGAGTGAGGGCTATCTTATAGGAAGAGAAGAATCGACCAGTAAGAGTGGTGGAGGCCTCTGCCGTGGTGTTCTCGGCGTTTCCCACGCATTCACTGGCAGTTAACATTAAACCGGGCTCGATACAGTAGCATCCTCAACGTCCTTACAGTCCCCATTTACGATCCGTTCATCACATATAACACCCGATGGAACAAGAACCGGCTCCAGAAGGACAGAGAATTAGTATGTTATCCGATACCTATCTTTTATCGAGCTTTATCAACGAATTCACCCTTCCGTATAGCTGGTCTTCGTGACGTCCGCCGGCCAGAGCAAAATCAATCATCTCAGGGGCAGGCCAGCTTTACCGATGGCTCGGGCCCCCTCTTTCATATGTACGTCAAGATGACAGAGGAAGAAGACGACAAAATGGCCAAACGGTGGCAAAAGGATGCAGACGGCATCCTCATTTTCGTGAGTTCATATCAGTCTCCGCGCTGGGGTGCAGCAGTCAACGTAAATCCTGTAGACCGGTTTATTCTCTGCTGCCCTCGCCGCATTAGCCGCAGTCTCTGTTCAAGACCTCAGGCCAAATCCACAAGATACCTCCGCATTCTATCTCGCGAACATCTATCAGCTTCTTGCAGATCCAAACATATCTCGTGAAACTATCCTTGCCACTCCAGCTCAACCACCCCCTTTCTCTCCGCCGAGATCTGCAGTCTTGGTCAACTCACTTTGGTTCCTCAGTTTGGTCATCAGTCTCACATGTGCCCTACTGGCGACCATGTTACATCAGTGGGCGCGTCGGTATGTGACAATTACACAACCGCCACGGTACAGCCCACACAAGCGAGCACCGATCCGTGCATTCTTTTCTAATGGGGTGGAACAGTTTCATCTTCCGTGGTCGGTTGAAGCATTGCCCGCTCTGCTACACCTTTCTCTGTTCCTTTTCTTCTCTGGACTGGGTGTTTTTCTGTTCAACATTGACCACACTGTATTCAG